>JAOBSW010001140.1:0-169687 GCA_026214975.1 Gentiana macrophylla
TACCTCTGCTGGTGTTTCCTCTGGTGCTGAGTCTGTGTTGACTGGCTGATCCTCTTTGCTGACTAGATCCTGGCCTTTGCTGTCTGTCGGACATGTCTCTATCATCATCTCTTCTTTGCATAGGATGAGGAAATCCAATGTAGGGTTCCTTTAGGGCCTTTTCCCTTTCTTCTCTGACCCTTCTTTGCTGTTCTTCTGCTTCATTTCTGATCCTTATTTCTCTGTCTCTTGCTCTCAGTTGTTCTTCAGAGAAATTTGGGGGTCTGATTGTTGATCCTTCAGGCTTATCCTGATTTCCCCCTTTTTGGCAGCATCATCCCTTTGCTGGAGTAGGATGCTATTGGTGGTCTCTGCCGTTCCAATCAGAGAATCATGTTTTGATTCAATAGATGTGAATCTGTTGTGATGAACATTCAATTTTTCATTGACACTACGAAATCTACTGCCAAAGGCTACTGCCATTGATTCGTTTTCTTGGGAAATGTGCTGCCTGAGGCCTGCAAGACTGTTAGTGATATTGATGTTGAGTTGCTTCATCAGATTTCCTTATTGTTGAACAACAATATTTTGTGCATCAATGTATTCTGCAATGGCCTGAAACTTGTTTTCAATGGAGGAGCTTTTGTCATGAAAAGCTGAAGTCATGGATCTGAGATACATAGCTTGCTGTTCCAATTCTTCAGCCAGCAGATCTGCTGCATTCTCAAAAGTTTCATTTGTAATGCCAGTGGTCAGCTGAGAGAGTTTGTGCCTTACGTCAGCTGGTTCTGGATCTGTTTGCTGTCCCTTGTCTTGATGTTGGGTGACATCTGCATGCACATCTAGATCTTCAAGTATTTGGGTAGATGTGTAGGCTGGTGTTGCTTGAGCTGTTGTTCCCCCTATCTCTATGCCGGGGGTTGGTTTGACTGGAGTGGCAGCAGCTGAACCAGTGTCCACAATGTTTGTCCGCCACGGTGAACGTTGATGCACAATGGTTGAGTGGATGTCTTTGCTGGATTTGTGGACTTGTTGGATGCTTGTGGTTTCAAAAATGTACGGAGAAGAGTGGTATCATCAATTGCATCTGGTGCAGGAATATCCTCTTCTCTGTCTGTACCAAGATCATCATCATGATGATCATTATCATCATTGTCATCATGATCATCACCATCATCTTGATCATGATCATCTCCACCATCTTCTGAGCCGTATGTTTGTCTCCCAGAGAACTGGGGCAGCTTTGCCTTGGCTGCATCAACCAAGTCCCATAGAGGTGATTCATCAAGTACACCTACCAGAGTTGTGATTCCCAGAAAATCAAATAGCCATGCTTCTTCAGCAAGCATGCGATCTGAGTCTTGAAGCTGTTGTTTGGAATCGCCTTCCTTCCACTCAAGATATTCTGTGATTCGATCATCTATATCGTTTGCAGATAATTGTACAGCTTCTTCTGGAGATTCCTCGTCCTCTCCAGTGTTTTCTTCATTAGGATGATGTTCATCCTCACTGATATTTTCTTCTTCTTGCTGTTCTGCCTCAGTGTCAGAATCCTCTTCTTCTTCTTCTTCATCAATCAATTTCCCAAAGTCTGTCTTTTCAAGACTGTGCCGAACCTTTTGTTTATTTCTTTGACTGGTGGTGTTGTGTGTGGGGTTCTTCCTCTTTCCTTCTCCTGCCTTCTTTTGTTGTTTAACATAAGTAAACATGACTTTGGATTCATGCAGTTTGTGGAGTTGTACAGTGGGGACTTTGAGACATTGCAACAGATAGTGCAACTGTATCCCATATGACTTTTTCACCCAGAATTGTCCTTTCATTGTCTTTCCCTCTTTTATCCCTTTTCGCCGCTTACTTCACCTTGGATTTGCTCTTTGATTCTCAAAAAGAAGTACTTTGCCCAATTAAATTGTAGCTTGTTATAGATGATTCCCAATAGCCGCATTCTAATTTCCGTCATGGCATTATTTGCTCCCAACTTTCCCTCAATGGTTTTGCCAATTAGAGCACTAAACTCATTGAACGGTTTCTTCAAGCGTGGATCGAAGACAATTGACTCTTGTGGATCCTGGGTTTGCCTTTTTGGCAATGGTTGCCCAGAAATCGTCCAAGTCTTGTGGTACCAATGTCACTTTCGCTTGACCTTCATTGGAAAGTTTGAGATGTTTTCGAATTACCTTATCTGTAATCACCACGTCTTTACCATTGACAGATGCAACAATCATGTCTTCTTCGAACTTGTCTCCTTCTTCAGCATGGAGTCCAGGGACGTATTTTGCAGATTTCCAGAAGGAGATGAGGCTTTCATAGAAAACCTCTGTTATGGGTGGATTGAGAAAGGTTGATAATTTTAGGTTTTCGCACCCTGCTGCCAGTCGTTTGGCATTCTCATCATTTCCGCACAGTTTCAGGTAGTGTTCTGCTTGAAACAATGAGCCAATGGCAATCGATTTTTCATACCCAGCTTGGGTGTTTGAGGAAGATGAGGCCATTGTTGAAAAAGAGAGGAGGTTTGAAAATGAACTTGAGTTTGCAATAGAGAAAAACAAGAGTAGGGTTTGTAATTTGCAAGAGAGCGTAAAGATTTCTGAAAATCTCTAAGTCTTGTTTATATAGTGTGATTTGGGTAGTGTGAACGTGGTTTGAATATGGAAGGATTTTGTGACATAATGGCGTGATTTTGTGTATGTAAATTGCGATATTCGAGTGGAATGGGGGAGTGGTTTGAGGTAAGTAATGATAGAGCCCGGGAATCGAGGAGTTAATAATTCGAAAAATAATATAATTACCTCCATGATCATACATGTGTAATCTTTCACAGAATAATCCTCCATAATTTCCTTATTCTCCACGTGTAATGAGAATTGATTTTGTTCACACTTTTAATTTATCCAAGTCTTTATTTCGGTGAAGTGCCTTGGCTGGTCACTTAGCCGATCCAATGAGTTCTTCACTGAGCTGCTCCATTTAACTGTTCCTAACAATTAGTTAAGTTATCATCGCTGGATACCAGTGTCTTACCTGCTACATCTCCTGTAATGGCAAAGGTTGTACCAGTTGATGAAGTCACTTAGCCGAGTACTCCAGTTAGCCGCTCTTTGATACTTATTCAATTTCAATCATCCATAACTCAGTTCTCAACATACTAAATCTTTCATAGCTGAGTAGTTTAGTGAAGATGTCAACCAATTGATCTTCAGTGGGTATGTGTTTTAGGATGACATCCCCCTTTTCAACATGGTCCCTGATGAAATGATGTCTCACATCAATGTGCTTTGTTCTTCAATGTAATACTGGATTTTCAGTAATAGATATTGCACTTGTGTTATCACACATGATTGGAATTGTTTTCTCTTCCACTCCATAGTCTCTTAGCTGTTGTCTTATCCACAAGATTACTTGCACAATGACTACACATTGCTATATATTCCTTTCAAATTGTTGATGTAGATATGGAGTTTTGCTTTTTACTGAACCAAGAGACAAGTCTGGGTACTAGCATTTGACATGTTCCATAGGTGATTTTTCTATCAATTTTGCATCCAGCATAGTCAGAGTCTGAATATGACATCAATTTAAATCCTCCATCTTTTGGATACCAAATTCCAACATTTATAGTGTTTTTCAAGTATTTGATTATCCTTTTAGCTGCTAGAAGATGTGATTCTTTTGGTTGAGCTTGAAATATTGCACACACTCCTACCGCAAATGCTATATCAGGTCTGCTTGCAGTTAAGTATAATAAGGAGCCAATGATTCCTCTATACATTTTCTGATCAACGTCCTTTCCTGCTTCATCTTTTCCAAGTATGACTCTGGCACACATTGGTGTGTCTGTTGTGCCACTTGTATCCATCCCATACTTGTGTATCAAGTCTCTTGTGTACTTGGCTTGACTAATAAAAATGACATCCTTCATTTGCTTTACTTGAAGGCCAAGGAAATAATTTAATTCTCCCATCATGCTCATCTGAAATTTGCTCTTCATCAGGTTTGCAAATTTCTCACACAGCTTTTCATCCTCTGATCCAAAGATTATATCATCAACATAGATTTGTACTAGCAATGTGCTTGCTCCTTCCTCTAGTTTGAATAGAGTCTTGTCAATAGTTCCCTTGTTAAATACATTCTTGATCAAAAATTGTGATAGTGTTTCATACTGTGCTCTAGTACTGCTTGAGGCCATAGAGGGCCTTTTTGAGTTTGTATACTTTGTCTTCTTTTCCTTTGATTTGAAATCCAGGAGGTTGTTCTACATAAACTTCTTCTTCCAAGAGTCCATTTAGGAATGCACTCTTTACATCCATTTGATAGACTTTGAAGTCTTTGTGTGCAGAAAATGCTAGAAAGTGTCTGATTGCTTCCAATCTTGCTACTGGTGCAAATGTTTCATCATAATCTATTCCGTCTGCTTGAGAGTAGCCTTTTGCAACTAGCATTGCTTTCTTTCTGACAACAGTTCCTTGCTCATCCATCTTGTTCCTGAATACCCATTTTGCACCAATGATGTTGGTTATATCTCAGTCATCAACAAGTTCCTGCACTTCATTTCTTTCAAATTCATTTAGTTCTTCTTGCATGGCTGTGATCCAATCTGCATCTTAAATTGCATCATCTATGGTCTTGGGTTCCACTTGTGATAGAAAGCAAGTTAGCATGTGCTCCAGCTGTCTTCTGGTTCTAACTCCTGTGTGAATATTTCCAATGACTTGTTCTTCAGGATGGTCTCTTAGCCAATTTAGATCTGGTTGAAGATGTTCTTCACTTGGTGCTTCCATACCTTCATGCTGATCATGAACTTCAACTTCAGGTGCTTCTTCTGTTGTATTGATATGGGGTTCCTCTTGATTTTCAAAATGATGATTCAGGATAGTAGCTGGTATGGATGCATTTGTATAGATTTCCCTTTGTGCTGCTTTCTTTTCTTGGTCTTGAAGATCTTCACCATTTGTATTTGGTTCATCAAAAACCACATGTATTGATTCTTCAATCATCAATGTTCTTTTATTGAGTACTCTGAATGCTCTGCTAGTGTCTGAGTATCCCATGAAGATTGCTTCATCAGCCTTCTCATCAAAGGTGTGCAGTTGATTCCTGTTTAAGACAAAACATTTTGATCCAAACATATGAAAATATGAGATATTGGGTTTTCTACCATTCCATATTTCATATGGAGTCTTTCCATGATATTTGTTGATGATTGATCTGTTTTGTGTATGACATGCTGTGTTTGCTGCTTCAGCCCAAAACCTCTTTGGCAAGCATGCTTCAGCAATCATTGTTCTAACTGCTTCTTTGAGAGTTCTGTTTCTTCTTTCTGCTACACCATTTTGTTGTGGAGTTCCTGCTGCAGATAGTTGATGTAGCACTCCATTTTCTTCACAATAAGTTCTGATAATTTCATTTAGAAATTCAATGCCTCTATCTGATATGATCTTGATAATCTTTAGCTCTTTCTCATTCTGGAGTCTTCTCAGCAAATCTGGCAGCTTCTTGAGTGTTTCTTTCTTCTTGTTCATGAAAATGGTCCAGGTGTACTTTGAGAAGTCATCCACCACTACATGAGTATATTTCTTACCACTCACACTTACTGGTGTGACTGGTCCAAACAGGTCCATGTGTAACAGATGTAGAAATCTTGTTGTAGATTGATGAGGCTTTGACTTGAATGAACTTTTTATCTGTTTTCCTTTCTGACATGCATCACATAGACTTTCTTTCTTGAATGTGATCTCTGGCAGGCCTTCAACTAACTTGCTCCTTGATAGTTTGTTGATGGTCTTGAAATTCAAGTGATTTAATCTTCTGTGCCAAATCCAGCTTGTTGATTGATTATTCTTGACAAGTAGACATGTTTCTGCCTTGGCTGTTCTCCAGTCCACCACATACATGTTGTCTTGTCTTCTACCTGCAAGAACTACTTTGTTGGTTTGGCTGTGAATCACTTTGCATCCTTCTTTGTTAAAGTGCACATTGTAGCCTTTGTCACAGAATTGACTGATGCTCATCAGATTGAAGTTAAGTCCCTTGACATATGCCACATTTTGAATCTTTAGATTGTTCTTGAGTATTATGCCTTCCCCCTTAATCTTGCCAGGGTTTTCTTTACCTACAAATGTGACTTTGGGTCCATCAAAAGTTTTGAAGTCAGTCATCCATTTCTTGTTTCCTGTCATGTGTCTGGAACATCCACTGTC
Organism: Gentiana macrophylla; assembly: GCA_026214975.1. Classification (NCBI taxonomy): domain Eukaryota; kingdom Viridiplantae; phylum Streptophyta; class Magnoliopsida; order Gentianales; family Gentianaceae; genus Gentiana; species Gentiana macrophylla. The sequence continues at coordinate 6,177 of JAOBSW010001140.1, forward strand.
TATGTACCAGACATCCTAGAAAACAGATTAATTAAGTTTAGGTACCCAACACTGTTTGGGTCCATACCTGTTAGCAATCATGCCTCCCATACCAAGGGTGTATCCAAAAGGTCTTCTTTTTGGATAATTGAAGTCATCAACTTCATATGTATAAGGCATGGCAGAATAGCTTCTAATACTTTTACTGAAGGTATTCTGATACTTTTCTCCACCTTTTGGTGCATTTACATCCTTCTCCACTTTCCAATATGCAGTAGGAAACCTTTCTTGCTTCATGTGTCTAGGAATAGATTGGTTTTTCTTAAGCACATGATGCATTTTGTGGAATGGTTTCCTCTTGTATTTTGGAGGTGCAACATTCCAATCATCCTCTGAAGGGTAAAGTCTGCCTTTACCTTTCGGGATGGTCTGTTGTTCTTGATTGACTGGAATGAGGATTTAGTTTGTTGTTTTCACTACACCGGGTTTTGACTTCACCGAACAGGATGATCTGTTGGAACTATGGTTCGTCCCTTTCTAAATTTTGGTCCATTAGTGGTCCTAAATTTAGAATTGTGTTGACCATTATTCCTACTTTCATCCCGATTTGTTGTAGCCAAGACCAGATCTCGATCCAAACCTTTTGAGGGTTTGTAAGTCGGTGCTTTTAGTGGTGCAAGTGGTTACCTTTCTTGGTGAGGAGATTTTCTTAATCGATCTGTTAATAATGGATGTATGATCATCTGTTTTTGTTGATCATTTAAGTAGGTCTCTTACTAATTAATTCAACTTTTGCTTTATCCAGATTCTTTCTTTAATCTCTTATTCTCTTTTCTTAGATCCTTGCATTCCTTTTCCGAATTTCATGATTCTTTTCAATTTCATCAAATTTAGTCATGAGATTTTGGACTAGGTCTCATTTGTATTTAATGGGAGACTAGAAGATTGTGCAAAGTGTTAGATGTGGATGCATTTGATGAGAACAGAACTAGATATTACCTCGTTTCATCTCGATTCTTTAGCCATTAGACATAGGCTTGTTTCCTCGATTGTCCGAGCTATCACCTTTGTCTTCATCTAATTCTTTGGTCATGAGGCATAGACATGCTTTTTCATTTTCTCGAGATGTCTTCTTCATCACTATCATCTGAATCATTATCGATGATTCTTCATTCTTTTCTTTCGCTGGATTCTCGCTTGATCGCGCTTCTTGCTCTTTCTCTTCGGATGCTTTGTATTTCTTCTTTTCATCATCTTTGTCATTTTCTTGGGACAATCAGCCTTGAAGTGACCTTTCTTGTTGCAATTGAAGAATCAGATTCATCATCTTTCTTCTTCATATCTTTGTTTGAGCTTGACCTCTTGTTTGATGATGAATTTCCTTTGAATGGCTTCTTTTTGCTAAACCTGTCAAAACGTTTAACTAATAAATCTACATGTTCTTTTAGTTCATGTGTCTCTTTGCTGATGCATTCGGCAAAGTTACTTTGCTGGGGTGCAGCTAAGGCAGTGATTTTATGTGTCTCTGCCGGGGCACCATCTTCACCGTTCAATTCGAATTCATGAGCTTTTAATTGGGACATCAGTGTCAGAGTGTCAGTGCTTGCAAGATTTGTTGTTTCCTCCGACATCGATGTTATGATCTTCAATCTTTCAGGCAGTCCTCTCAAGATCTTCAAGCATACTTCTTTCTGGGGATATATTTGTCCAAGATGTTGCAATTCACTGATGATGCTTGAGAATCTGTTCTCCATTTGATCAATGGATTCACCAGCCTTCATTTTAAAGTTCTCAAATTTCTGTTTTGCAACAGATAATTTGTTTTCTTTAACTGCTTCAGATCCTTCATTTATCAATGATAGCTTGTCCCACATCTCCTTCGTTGTTTTGCAGTCTTTGATTCTCATGAACATGTTGCTATCTAGGGTCTTCAAGATCATGTCTTTTGCAACAAAGTCCAGATTTGCTCTTCTCCTGTCATCCTTGGTCCAATCCTTTTTAGGTTTGTCAATTTCCTTTCCTTGATCTGCTCATGTGCCTAACACCGTAGTGATTGTGATTGGTCCATCATTCATTACATCCAGCATCTCTTCATGAGTTGCTGCAAGATGAGATAGCATTCTTATTTTATATTCATCGAAATTATTAACATTAAAAATAGGTACTTTTGACAAGAAGTTTGAGGAATCCATCAGTGCAAATGAAGATATAAAAGTAAGCGTATAGAAAGCTCAGATTTGAAAACTACTTTGAAAATATATGATCTTCTTGTTACTGTAAATTAGATCGAACATGAGTTTCGATACTAGGAACACTGCTCCGATACCAATTGTTGGTCCCAGAGAAGGGTGAAACTATAGTCAGAGGGGGGGGGGGTGAATGACTATAGTGGAGTTTCAAAAACTTTTCTTTTATTTAAAAGCTTTTGGGCAGCGGATAAGTCCCTTCTTACTCTGTTGTTTTCAAATCAGTTTAGACAATCACAGATATAAGTTATGATGTAGGCAAATTAAATAAATGATGTAAAGTAAATTGACACAAGGCTTATAGAGGTTCAGGGTGGTGTAATCCCTTAATCCACTCTTCTCCTGTGATGATCGGAGGAATTCACTATTGTTTTCACAGATACAATAGTATGATTGTCCTTGGCTTCCCAAGCTTCACAATCTACAAGACTATCACTCCTTGACTGCAACAGCTTCAGTGATTCAGTCTTCCTTTTTGCTGCTCATTAAGATCAAAATCCTTCAACAGCTATCACAGATTCAACTCCTTCTCAGATTGCCTCTGATTCAGTTGCTTCAGTTTGATATGAATGTGATTCACACACTTGCTTGATCAATCTCAGTTCTGAGTATGACTTTGTAGCTCTGATATTTGAGTTTATCACTAGGTGTATCCTTGTAAGTTTAGAGAGAAGGCTTTTCAAATTGACAGAGTTTCTACTTTCTTTCTTTTTGAATCGTTGTCTTCTTTTTCTATCAATGCCTTCTATTTCTAGCCTTGAATAACCTTGGTTTTGAAATTCCGTCCATTGGCTATATTAATGAGGGAATAATCCTTGATTTTATTCTTGATTCCCCCTTAATTGCATTCTCCTTGATCTCGGTGATCGGTTTCTTTCTTCAAACGTATAGCGTAGAAAATCCGCCCTTGATTGATCCTCTATTGATTGTGCATTTAATGCATGATCTTCAGATCTTCAACATATATCAAATCGATCCGTAAGTGTTACTTCAAGTTTTCGTAACGGTCGAGTGAGCCTTCCGACTTAGCCGTTAGTTCTTTCTTCTTTGCTTTGTTTTTACTTTGCCGAAAGTCGCTTTACTCACCGATTCACTTTGTTTTCTTCTTTGTTTTAGTTTCCGGAGAATCTTTATACTTCACTGATCCTTCATTTGGGTGAGACCAGTGCACACCATACTTGAATATTGAGTTTCATCACTTGAAACATAACTTAGACTTATCCAAGGTCATCACAGACTTCCTTGGTTATAAGTCAGACCATAATGTCTTCATTGCTTCTCTGCTGGTGCTTGGCTGGCTTCACTTTGCCGAATATCTGTTTTTTGCTTTGCCGTCCTACCAACTAGTACAATACTTGTCTGACTCAACTTATACAACATGTCAGACTCTAAGTAAAGACTTATACAGAGAATTCTAACTTATTTTAGGCTTGTTATAACAGCTAGTATGGCCATCATCAAAACATAATAAAATGTTCCTAACAAGAAGGCTGAGGGTACAAACTCAGTATTGAAGGCTAAGGGATCAAATATAGTAATTAAAGTCAAGGATATGGGATTAGAATTTAGAGAAGTCTATGATGACCTAGACTGATCACATATACCTTATGCAAAAGGTCTAAGTTCCATATAAGTTAAATGGTGATTGGAACTTGGTTATGTTAAAATGGGGTACTCTAACTTCACTATGAAAAGTTAGATGAGAAGCAGTCAGCTGCTGTGTTTATCGAAACACAGCAGACTAAAAGTCAGCTGACAATCAGGGACATCAGCAGACTTACATATAAAATATCTGCTGATGTATAATTCGAATTAATCCAAGTTTTTCTGGAAGATTACATGGATAAGGATGAACTACCAGCATTGGATTAATTAATCAATCAATGGTCAAGATGTAGAGACGTTGTAAAGAATTCAGAGCCATATCAAATGGAAATAAACCATTGGTTGACAGTCAGGATTGTCAGAAGGACAATGATAGTGTCAGAAGGTACAACAGAGGTATTTTCAGGAATATTCAGTAAAATCCTGTAACGGTTATAATTCAAATTCAAATTCAAATAATAGGATCTACACCTATAAATAGAGGACTCCTGATTCATATTACAACAGATACGATAACAAGTATTAACAGAACGGAACAAAGTTTTAAGCAAGAATTTGTGCAATCTGACCCTGCTGATACATAGAGCTTTAATCTACTGATCAAGATTTCTTCAAGTGTTTCCTGCTAATCAAGACTTACCTAGTTTACACACTTGAAGAATTCAGGCTGCTGATTCATTCATCCTAATCAGAAGTCTACTGAAAGCAGAATCACTTTCTTGATTCAACCCTTCTTTTACAAGAAGCTTACTGAAGACAGAGAAGCACTTAGGTGTCAAGGATTGTTGTTTGTGTGGTGGAGCTTGTGAAGAGGCAATCCTACCTTTCAAGGACCAGTGAAAGACTTAAGAGTAGCAATACCACCTGTTTATAGTTTTCAGTTTGTTAAGCCATAGTCATTGGTCAAAGACAAACAGTTTAGGGATTTTTGTAACTGCAACCTCAAAAGTCTCTAGCGAATTTCCTCCAACATCACAGGAGAAGAGTGGACTGGCAGGATTACACCACCTGGAACCACTATAAATCTTGCCTACTTTACCTTACTGCATTTTCTTTCTACAATTACTTTATCTACATGTTTATCACATCAAACCTACTAAATTAGCTACTGCATCACACCACATGCACTACTGAGTATCTAATACTTGGTTTCATATTTAATCAACAAGTAATAAGGCTTAGTATATTATATTCCACTGCAACAAACTCTAGAACTTCAATAATCAGCAGACTACTGATAGTAAGCAGACTACTGACCTTGCTGAGTTTCTCAACTCCAAAAAGTTTTAAGTGTTAAGTTTATTCACGCCCCCTCTAAACTTAACCAAAGCCTTTTCAAGGGACCAACAATTGGTATCGGAGCAGAGCTTCTGTTCTGAAGTATTCCTACTTGTTGTGCTTGTGAAAAATCTTTGAAAACTTTTTAAGTTTCTATTTTTCAAATTTTTGCATCATGGATAACAATCAGTATGCTAGGACAATGTTGATGTGTTCTGTTGGTCATTTTGATGAGTATAAACGTTGTATACATGCTTATCTAGCTGCAACACATGATGAAATGATGGATGTGCTGACAGATGGACCACATGAGATCACTAAAGTCATAATTGTTGATGGCCAAAATCAGACAATCCTAAAGCCAAATAATGAAGGGGTTGTTGAAGATAGAAAGAGGGCAAACATGAACAATATTGCTATTGACATTATCTACAGAACCTTGGATAGCAATATGTACATGAAGGTGAAAGATTGCAAGACAACCAAAGATTTATGGGAGAAACTTCAACTTATCTGTGAAGGCACTGGTGCAATCAAGAAGAACAAGATTAGTGTGGCCAAGCAAAAGTTTCAAGAGTTCAAAATGAAATCAACTAAGACAATTGAACATATGGAATCAAGGTTCAATGCAATTCTTGATGTACTCACCCTACTGAATGTTGTTTATACAAGAGACGAGATCAACACCAGGATTCTCAAGGCATACCTGCAAAAGAAGTCTGGGAGATGAAGGTTACTGCAATGGAGGAGTCTAGAAGTTTATATAAGAAAGACACCTTCAAACTGTTCTCTGATCTTAAGGCTAATGAATTCATCAAGGATCTAGTTCCAAGTGCTGAAAAAGAAGCAACAAAAGCAACTGCACTGGCTGCTGCACAATGTGAATAATCATCAAATATGCAAGATGATGTCTTGGATGAAACGCAAGATTAGATTGCCCTACTGACAAAAAGAATTCAAATGATAAAACCTGGAAAGGCATCTCCAAGAAATTCTGGCAAGAAGCCTACTAAGAAAAAGGAAGAATCTAGAAAGGATCAAGACTTTTTGTGCTTTCATTGCAAGAAACCAGGACATTTCAAACCTGACTGTCCTGAGTTGAAACAAAAGAAGGATCCTTACTACCTATGCTTTAATTGCAAGAAACCTAGACACTTCAGACCGGACTGTCTAGACTTGCTGAAAAACAAGGGTCAGCAGAGAAAACCTGGCAAGAAAGCATTGGTTCCTGATGATGAATCAAGCTATAAAGTGGAATCAGAAAAAGGAAATGAATAAGATGACACTGCACTCATAGCTGATATGGATGATTATGCTTTAATGGCCAATATGGATGAAACAGAGGAGTTATACAATTATGTATCTATGAATACCCCTGCTGATAGTGATTGTGAGTCCACTGGTGGATTTAATCCTAAAATTTCTGACATTGAAGAGCCTCTAGATGCCCTCCTTAATCAACTGAGGATAATACAATCTGGTTATGAGATTGTGAAGGATGAAAGAGAAGCACTTCAAGCAGAAATTCAAAGATTAAATGCTGAATTAAGAAGTCTCAAGGGTAAGGAAAAAGATTATCAGTAGAGTCAACATAAGCCTGCTACATAGGCAGTAGCTGCTGAATCTGCTGCACAATCTAGTTCCACTACTTTATTCAAATCAGGAAAGCCTTACGGTGATAAAACAGGCCTTGGAATTGAAACTCAACAATCCTCTAAGGGTGGATCTAGTAAGGGTGTTGAACCTAGTGCCAGAATTAGTCCTAAGTTTGTACCTACACAAGATTCAATTCCTCAAAAGGTTGCTGAGACAGTAAAACCTACTGAGAATGCTTTAAAAGAAAAATCAGAAATCCAAAAGGACAACATCTCCTAACAAAAAGGATGCATCCAAAGGTAGGACTGCTGGATCTTCTAGACCTGCTGTAAAGTCTATTGGACCACAAAAAGGGAAAAATCGGAGATATTTCAAAGATAAGAATGCTAAAACCAAGAATGTTAATCATTCAAGGGATACTTAGCTCTGGGGGAAAGGCAGATTGTTCCCTACTAATGAAGATTGGAATATTCCTGCCTCTGCTGCTAGAAACAACAGAAATAAACATAATTCTAGGCCTATGTTTGGAACACAAGAGGATATGGAACACTGGTGAAGAATGGTTTGACCATCAAGAATGTTGCATATGTTGAAGGCCTAGACTACAACCTGCTGAGCATTGGACAATTCTGTGACATGGGTTACAAGGTCACTTTTGACGAAACCTACCTATTGTATTATCATGAGTGAAGTTGGAGAACAAGTTGTGTTGGCTGGAAGAAGACAGCTTAGCATGAATGTGGTGGATTGGTCTACTAAAATTCCAGAAACATGTCTTATTGTGCATACAAAGTCAGAGCTGAATTGGTTATGGCATAAGAAGTTGAATCATCTCAATTTTGAAGTTATCAATCAGTTGGTGAAGAAAAAGTTGGTGGTTGGTTTACCTGAGATCACATACAAGAAGGATGGTGTATGTGATGCTTGTCAGCAAGGAAAACAAACTAATTCAAGTTTCAAGTCAAAGACAAAACAATCAACCAAAAGAGTACTGGAGCTGATGCATATGGATCTCGTTGGACCAGTTATTCCAACAAGTATAACATGAAAGAAGTACACAATAGTTGTTGTGGATGGCTTTTCAAGATTCACTTGGGTAATTTTTATGAACAAGATAAGTTAAACACTTCAAAAGATGCCTGAACTTTTGAAGAGAATACAAAATGAGAAAAGTGTGACAGTAGTGAAAATCAGATCAGATAAGGGTACTGAGATCCTTAATAAAGTCATAGGAGAATACTGTGAACAAAATGGTGTGTTGCATCAATTATCAGCTGTTGGAACACCTCACCCGAATGGGGTTGCTGAGAGAAGGAACATGACTTTGAAGGAAGTAGAAATAACTCTGATATGTGAAGGAAAGCTACCTAAAAGGTATTAGGCTGAAGCAGTCAATACAGCATGGTATACACAGAATAGATCCTCAGTGAACAAGAAGATTTTGAAGACACCTTATGAAATTTGGAATGGAAGGAAGCCAAACATTTCTTATTTTCAACCATTTGGGAGCAAATGCTTTATCTTCAATCATAAGGAGCAACTGAAGACTTTCCAACCAAAATATGATGAAGGAATCTTTTTGGGATACTCTTCAGTCAGTGAGGCATTTAGGGTGCTGAACAAAAGGACATTAAAACATGAAGAATCAATACATGTTGTGTTTGATGAACCTATGTTCACTGGAATGTAGAATGAAGAAGCTTTAGAACCTTCTGTGAATCAGAAGGTCGCTGAACCAGAATTTGTTGATGTTATACAAAATTAAGTGACATAAAGATTTTCAAGAAAACCTCATCAAGAACCAGTGGAAACACTATCGATACAACAAATGATGCAGATCTCACGAATTCATTATCGAACCTATAGCAGACCCTATTGAAGATCAGGTTCCTATAAATAAAAAAAATTCAAGATTTACAATGGTTAAAGGATCACCCTGCTGAACAATTAATTGGTGATGTACAACAAGGTATGAGGACTATAAGACAACTTGAGGCCATGTTTACATGTTTTCTATCTCAAATAGAGCCAAAAGTTGTTGAAAAAGAAATTTCAGATCCAGATTGGATAAATGCTATGCAATAGGAACTTAATGAGTTTGAAAGAAATCAAGTTAGTACACTGGTGGATAGACCTACTCATGCAAATGTCATAGGTACCAAGTGGGTATATAGAAATAAACTTGATGAATTGTTACCATTGTTAGAAACAAGGCCAGACTAGTACCAAAAGGCTATTCTCAAGCTGAAAGAATAGATTTTGATGAGACATATGCCCAGTTGCAAGATTGGAAACTAATAGATTGTTTTTTGCATATGCTGCACATAAGAACTTCAAAGTATACCAGATGGATGTCAAAAGTGCATTTCTGAATGGCATTCTGGAAGAAGAAGTGTATGTTCAACAACCTCCTGGTTTTGAACTAAAAGATCAAGAAGATAAAGTGTATAGACTCAACAAACCACTTTATCGTTTGAAACAAGCACCAAGAGCATGGTATGAGACCCTATCTCAATTCTTGGTGAGCAATGGTTTTACCAAAGGTACCATTGACAAGAGACTTTTTAGAATCAATGATGGTGACAGCACCCTGCTAGTACAAATTTATGTGGATGACATTATATTTGGTTCTGAAAATAAGATGCTATGTGAAAAGTTTGCTAATCTCATGAAAAGCAAGTTTCAGATGAGTATAATGGGAGAAATGAACTATTTTTGGGATTGCAAGTCAAGAAATTAAAGGATGGAATCTTCATTCATCAAACTAAATACACCATGGAGCTATTAAAGAAGTTTGGAAAGGAAATTAGTACCAAAATATCAACTCCTATGGGGACAAACATAAGGCTGGATGAAGATAAAGAAGGCAAAGATGTTGATCAGACTTTATACAAAAGGATGATAGGAAGTCTGTTGTACCTCACTGCCAGCAGACCTGATATATCCTTTGTTGTAGGTGTATGTGCAAGATTTCAATCCAAAACTAAGGAAAGTCACTTAGCAGCAGTGAAGAGGGTTCTCAAGTATTTAAAAGAGATGTTGCGAGTTGGAATATGGTATACAAAAGATGGAAGTTTCAAGGTTATATCTTTTTCAGATTCTGATTATGCTGGATGTAAAGTTGATAGAAAAAGTACAACAGGAACATGTCAGTTAATAGGCACTAGACTTGTTTCCTGGTTCAGCAAGAAACAGAATTCCATATCAACTTCCACTGCTGAAGCAGAGTACACTGCTGCTTGAAGCAGCTGTGCACAAGTTCTATGGTTAAGACAACAACTAAGGGATTATGGGATTGAAGAAAGAGAAATTCCCATATTGTGTGATAACATAAGTGCAATTGCAATCACAGAAAATCCTGTTTTGCACTCAAGAACCAAACACATTGATGTGAGACATCATTTTATTAGAGATCATGTTGAAAAGAAAGATGTTGTTGTTCTTTACATCCCTACTGAAGATCAACTTGCTGACATCTTCCAAAACCTTTAGATAATGAAAGATTTGCTAAGTTAAGAACTGAACTTGGCATTATCAAGGTTGACTGATCTACTGACAGGTCAGTAGGGTACTAGAATTCACCATGGGGACTAGTCTTTGCCCTACTGGGTGAGCTCACTTGGCAGATTAGTCATTGGTATCAATCCTAAGTACTCTTCTAGTTTGAACAATTGAGAAAATGAAGTTGCCAAGGGGATTGGTCTTTGTCCAGTTGGGTGAGCGCACTTGACAAATCAGTCATTGCTATTAAACTTCACTTTGTATTATCAATTGGACAATACTAAGTTCTTAAAAGATCAGCTTTGAAGTTTGTATATCAGCAGGCTGCTGAACCTGCTAAGTCTACTAAAGTCTGTCAGCAGACTTGTGAACCCTGCTAAGCTTGATGTATGGAACGTTGCTGATAAATCAGACATTAATGAAAGTCAACGGTCAAATTATTGGATATTAACCTTATCTTTTATTACAGCTGTTACATTTCATGACGGTTTTGTACTAATGGGATCAATTAGTGGGACACGTGGCAGTACTACACTCAATTTAGACTGAGATCGTGCAATAACGGTATAGTATTTGAGCAGTACTTGACTGACGGTTTTTACACCCACTACTATCTGATATATATACATAGATATACACTCTGTATATTCACAAATATTCTCAGATCAATCTCAACTGAAGAATATACGAGTGTGAACACAGATTCAAAGATTTTTCTTCTTCATCTTTCTCAAATTCTACAATGGCAGACAAAGATATTCATCTTGGCACAAGCCAAAGTGTTAGAGGTTTTGTTGTTGATGCTAACAAGACTGAGATAGCCATCAATATTGGAAGGAGAAAGGTGGAATGAAGGATTGGAAAATGTCCTGAATCTCAGGTTGGAGAGCATATCTTATGTCAATGTTAATAATTTCTGGAGGAACATGGTGATACAAGAAAATAGATAAGCATTTACCACAACAGTCAATGCACAAGAGATTAAAATCACATCAGATCTGCTAAGAGAAGTTTTGGATTTGGACCAGGAAACAATGCACCTACAAATCCAAAACTGATGCAGTTATCTAGATTAGATTTTGTGGAATCTATAAAGACAAACAAATCTGCTGCAACGGCCCTGAATATCAATGTGAAGAATATTGGCTTGGAATATAACCTGTTGAGCAAGATTATTGCCAAGAATATTCTGGGATTCAGTGGGAGTCTTGATACACTCTCTGGTTCAAAGATAGACCTGCTGATAATCATTTGCAGAACCAAGAAATTTGATTAGGATGGATTCTTTGTGCAATACATGAAGAAGGTTGTGTCAAATGAAAGAGATGGCACAAGAAAATCAAAGACAAATCCCCTAGGTCTAATGATTCAGACAAGATACAAACCAGAAATCAGCTATTCTATTCCTGGTTTAGATGATGAGGAAGAAGGAGATGATGAGGAGACTGTGAGTGATAATGATAATGATGATGATAATAATGATGGTAGGAAGGAACAAAGGACCAAGGCTAAAAATTATGTGCAACCTACTGCACCATAAAAGCCTGTGGAGAAAAGAAAGGCTGGTGAAACTAGAAAGATTACTGAGACTTTAAAGCCTAAAAGGGTAAGGCAGCTATCAGTAGACACAGCTGAGTCTGCTAAAGTACAAGTTGATGTTGAGGTTGCTGAGCCTAATGGATCTGTAAAGAAGAAATCTGCTGCTCATTTGCTGAAGGAACAACAAAAAGAGGATTCTTGGAAGAGGAAGGCTGCTAGTAAAGAGTAGTTAGAAAAAGAACTTTTTGAGCAGGAACAACAACCGGCAAAAAGAAGAAAAAAGGTTGTGAAAAAGAAAGGCCATAGAAAAGGAAAAAAAATTAGGGTTCTAGAAGCCCAAGAGGAAGATGAAATGGAAGAAAATGTTGCTGATACAACACAAGTTGTTGAGCCTACTGAGGTTGTTCCTGAGCAACCAATTGAAGAACCACAGCACACTGCTGAACCCGAACCTGTTGTGGAAGTAAATGAACCAGTTGCAGAACCTGCTATTGCTGATATTGTTGGTCCCTTGAAAAGGCTTTGGTTAAGTTTAGAGGGGGGTGAATAAACTTAACACTTAAAACTTTTGGAGTTAACGAACTCAGCAACTTCAGCAGCCTGCTGATACTTCAGTAGTCTGCTGACACTCAGTAGTCTAATGACTGTTGAGTTTACTGAATTTGTTCAGCGGAATTATATCAAAATTAAGCCTTATTACTTGTTGTTAAATATGATACCAAGTATTAGATACTCAGTAGTGTATGTGTGTGAATTCAGTTGCTAGATTCAGTAGATTGATGTGTTATATAAACTATATGCAGAATATAAATGCAGAAAGTAAGTAGGCAGATTTTATATTGGTTGCAGGTGGTGTAATCCTGTCAGTCCACTCTTCTCCTGTGATGTTGGAGGTAATTCACTAGAGATCTTTGATGTAGCTATTACAAAAATCCCTAAATTGCTTGTCCTTCACCAATAGCTATGGCTTCACAAACTGAATACTTGGAACAGGTAGGATTGCTGCTCCAAAGTCTTCCACTGGTCCTTGAAGGGTAGTATTGCCTCTTCACCAGCTCCACCACAAACAACAGTCTTTCACATAGATGTGCTTAACTGTCTTCAACAGATTTCTTGTAAAAGAAAGTTTGAATCAAGTAAATGATTCAGTTGCAGTAGTTTGATCAGGAAGATATGATCAGCAGCTCGCAGTCTTCAAGTGTGTAAACTTGATGTATCTTGAATACAGATTACACTTGAATATTTTCTCTGGATTAGTAGCCTTAAGCTCAATAGGTTCAGCAGGGTGTTTTTCTTGATTTAATTCTGATTGCTGAAGATAGATCCTTAATTTTCATCAATGTTTTTCAATTCATCATTTGTATCTGAAATAGGAGTCCTCTATTTATAGGTGGGATTCCTTGTGACTTGTATTTGAAATTCAAATATAGCCGTTCCAGATTTGTCCCATTTGACTTGCTTTACATCATTTGTTCATAAAATGACACACGGTCAGATCGCTTTTTGATGAATGCGATCATCCATCCTTTGACTTGTATCCATTGGATAAAATCCTGAATCATCCCAATGTCCTTTTAATCTCAACCATTGATTTATTTGATATAATCAGAGGTTGTTAGCTGTCCTTATCCATGTAATCTTCCAATGTAATTTTGAATAAATCGAGGTATATGTATCAGCAGGTTCATGAGTCTGCTGAAATACATATCAGTCAGCTGAACCAAAATTTGTTGTGGTTAAAGCACAATGCAGCTGACTTCTTTTATCTAACTTTTACTTGTGAAGTTAGATTACACCTTTTTGCATATAACTAAGTTCCAATCACCATCCAACTTATGGAACTTAGACCTTGTACACAAGGTATATGTAATCAGTTTAGGTCATCACCGACTTCCCTAAATTATGATTCCATATCCTTGACTTTAATTACTAAGTTTGATCCCTTAGCCTTCATCCTTCAGTCTTCAGCAGGTTCCTGACAAGTCTACTGACCTAAGCACCCTACTGACCTAGACTAGTCTGCTGATATAAGTCAGCTGACCTTTACAATGCTTGTTTGATCAAACTTATACAAAGATCAAACTCTAATAAACCTATACATTTGATCTAGACATCTTTTTGCCTTTGCTCTATAACAGTTAGTCTGGCACTCATCACTAAAACTTAAAAATAAGTCCAACAAATATAACTCAGGAGGAAGAACAGATTGGTACAAACCCTGCTGATAAGCATGTGATTCAGGGGGAAGGAAGTGTTGAGCAACTAGAGGTAGCAGGTACAAATTTGCAACCTGAAGAACCTACTGACCTGTTTGTATCTGCTGAAGATACATTGAGCCACTTTGTTGACGCTTTTTGAAGTCAACAAGTTGAGAAACCTGCTCCAAGAAGGCCTACTATGCCTTATGAGAGAAAAGAGAAGAAGTCAACGAAAGAGAAAGTGGAACCTGACTTCAAGAGGGTTCAAAGATATTTTGAATGGAAGTTTGGTTTCTACAAGAGACAGAAACCAACAGCAGAACCTATGACTTGTTTTAAAGAATGGGCATTTGAAAATCTTGGAGTGGAGAATCTTCTGGGACTGATTGACACATCTGAATTAAAGATGAGACTAATGGCAATAATAAGAGATGGAAAGCAGAAGAAGAATGTTATGTTCAAAGATCCTAAGTTTACACCTGATAGTGATGATTCTTCATCTGATTCTGATGATGATCATCCTATGTTTCCAGGAGCGTCCAGTGGTACTGCAATGCAAAGAACTACTGAAGAGACTGGACAGGGGTCTACTAAAAAGATAGCAGATCAATTTGCTGATGGCAAGTCTGCAGAGAGTCAGCAGGCTGATAATTTGAATGAAGAAATGGAAGCTGCTACTATTGAGGATTTGGAAGCTCAAATCAAAGCAGAAACAACTCTTGAAGATGATAGATTGATCAATGTTTCTGATGTTGTTATGGTTGAACAATCTAAGGATAGCTCTGGAGATTCCATTTGCTAAGGATAGCTCTGATGTTGTTATGGTTGAACAATATAGGTACATGTGCTTGTTGAGGTTCTGCTTAGAATTTATCCAATTTCCAAATGAAGTTTTAGCACCAGCCTTAGAAATTCTTGGAGAGATAGTTGAAATTGGTGGCATGCTAGAAGAAAATTTTAATGTCTATGTGGACACTGCTGTTGTGATGGAGGTTCAATCTGCTGAGGTACAAACAACAACTAAACAAAGGTCGGAACTGGTGGTTCCAATCAGTGAGGATCAGATAGTGTTGGAACAATGGTTGGACTTGATATTGGGATTGGAGGAATCCCCTATGCATTCTGTAGAACAGGTTGTTGTTGAGCAAGCTGCTATGAACAGGATGCTGTTGAGCAGGCTGGTGTAGAACGGGCTGCTGAAGAGAAGGTTGTTGTAGGGAAAGATGGTCAGTAGACTACTGTTGATGAGGAGCAGCTGCTGGACTATAATTTTAGTGATGAGTAGTTTCAGATGCCTGAAGAAGAAGCTGAAGCAGAGCCTCAACAAGCACATGTACCTATATTTGAAGAAGTAACTGTTCTGGAAGTTGTACAAGAACCTCGACCTGAGCAAGAACTTGTACATGAATAAATTCTTGGAAATATTGTTGAAGAAGGTCCTGAACCCCATGAATAGGACAGGTCAAGAGCAATTGTTATGAGGCAACCCATGTCTGAAGATAATGTTGAACAGCCTGCTGGAGGTATGGCTGGGATGAATGACATTCCAGTACATATATTGGTTGAGTTGAGAGCTGTAAGGGATGATATAAATCAATTGAGGACTCAACTGAATAGAAGTGAGAGGATTTGAAGATCTAGTAAACTTGATGGAAAACAGAGGGAGAACCTCTAAGACTGCTGCATCAAACATCACATCTCTTCAATTTTCAACTAATGACCTGCTAAGAGAGGTTGTTCGTGTTAAGAATGAAGTTGTAAAAAAAGACAAGAATGTGGCAGAGCAGATTGCTTCCTTGCGTAAGAAAATTGACAAACTTTTTGAGACACCTAAACCTGCTGAGGCACTTCACCCTGCTGTCACTAATCCTAAACTGACTGAAAGAATCAATCTGCTGGAACAGAATATAGAGGGTAGAATCACAGCAGTTGACACAAGAACTGAGATCATGGAAGGACAACTGGAAAACCTGGTTAATACACATGAGAGTGTTCTTGGTCTGCTAAACCATTTTATTGATGATGTCAATAAGGGGGAAGAAGGTTCTACAGCAAAAGAAAAAGAAGCTGCCGGAATATTTCATAAGAATAGATGGGAAGCAGATATCAATGAATTTAGGAAGCCTGCACCTGGCAGAGTACAACTCAATGATGATCTGTTGAAAGAGTTTAGAAAGGTTTATGGAGCAAGAAGGAAACCCTATCAGGATAAGTCTTTTGTGGAAGGTCTGGAATCCTTCCTTGGACATAAGTTATGGGAGGCAAGGATTAAGTCACTGAGATTGTCAAGAAAAACACCAACACCTGGTAGATCTGCTGGAAGATCTGGTGGTTGAATAAAGTCATCTGCTGTGGAAAAAGCAAAGTTATGTCTAGAAGAATTCAAGTCATTCTATGTGGAAGGAGGTTTCAATTGGCAAGGTGTCCGGTTGAACATAAATGAAGCATGGAAATGGTGGAAAATGGTGAATACTTGGATTGATTTCACATTAATTGAAAATCAGTGGATAGTGGACATGCAAAAGAAGATAAGAGAATACCAAAAGAAGAGAGAGAAAGAAGAAGAAATAGCAAGGAGAAGATAGAAACTAAATCAGCACACTTACATTGCTTATATTATTTGCTGATCTTAGTTGTAATAATTTTTGAACAAAATTGAACATCAATGAATATATGAATGAAAGTTTGTTCTGTTTTGTGTTATTATCATTTTGCTTTACTGTAAGGAGGGTATTGGTATCATCACTAAAAGAGGGAAATTGTTAGACATATTCTAGTTTTAATGATGAGTGTCAGACTAGCTGTTATAGAGCAAAGGCAAAAAGATGTCTAGATTACTTGTATAGTCTTACTAGAGTTTGATCTTTGTATAGGTTTGATCAAACAAGCACTGTAAAGAGGTCAACTGACTTATTCAGTAGACTTGTTGATGTGATCCAGTCCAAGCAAGTTTAAGACCAGCCCATAAAATGCACTTCCTATATTATTGGGTTTGAAGAGCAAGAAGATGGACTTGGACTTGGATGATGTGGAAGAAAGTCTTTTAGTTATTTATTTTGGCAATAAGGCTGTCCAAAATGGTGGTGCCATTTATTAGGTTGTTTTGGGCTTGTTTTATTATTTTTATGTTGGATTTTAGTTAATAATTATCGTGTGGGCTTAGATGACACAAGAGACACTAGAAAGCCCACAAGTTGGGGCACCTATTTTATTTACCTAGGATAGTTAGGATTTTATTTATTTTCCTTCTCCCACTTTGCTTAGGAGATGGAAAGGTCTTTTATTTGTAGCCTATATATAGGCATGCTAGTATCATAATAAGGGAGAACAACATTATTATTGAAATTCAGTTAAACTTTTGCTTAAGTCGAGTCGGCTTAGTCCTTGCGAGTGAGTTTTCTCTTTGTCGTAGGGAAGACACCCCTTTCAAGAACGAATCAACGTCGCGAGCGAGACGTTGTTTATTCTTGGCCTCGGTCCTAGGTCGGAGACGCTAGGTCTAGGTTTCCTTAGCTCGTCATTGATCCTTTAGTCAATTCCTGGGATCGTATCGCATCAGTTGGTAGTAGAGCTCAGCGACTAAGGTATCAAATATCCCCGTTTTGATTTTTCTTGTTTCAATTTCGTTTCTTACTCTTTAAAAAAAATCAATTTTTTTCATTATTTTCGTCCCCCTCCCCAAGAACACCCATAAATCTTCAAATCTTCATCCATCCTACCAGGAAAACTTGAAGATCTTCAAATCTTCAAACCTTCATCCTAAGAACCCTAATTTGTTTCCAGACCCGTTTTTGTAGTAGGCCGTTCCCTAACCAAAAGACCTCTAAAAATCCTGAAATTTTTACCACATATCCAACACATCTCGTTCTAAAAGTTGCCTCTTTACAACCAATCCAAATTCAACGCGTATCTGGCCTAAAAGAACCGATTAATCCAAAACAATCTGTCTAGAAAAACAAAAGCCGTAAATCATCGTTTGAATTCGATTTCTGTGGTCTAGACGATTCCAAATTACCTGAAAATTGGTGACCTTATAGAAATTTGTGGATCTACAACTTTTATCCTTTGAGTGTTCCCAGATTCATCTTTGTTTCACCACAATCGGCACCAAACTTTACTTGCTATAAATCTGGAAATTTGTGACAGATTGCACCTGTTGCCGAATAACGATTGTTTGGGTGACCTATATAACTCCAAAAAATCTGAAATTTCGATATTCTATAGGAAATCATCTTTTCTACAACTTTCATATTTGGAGGTTTTCCAGATTCGACATAGGTTGATCACAATCTGCATGAAAAGTCATTGTTTAAATTCTGAATACTCTGCCCGCATCATATTTAGGGTTTGCTCATTCTTGTGATTCGTTTCATGGTTGCCCTAATTCTTATTATTCAGAAGGAATTCGGCCAATAATAAATTAAAAAAAGGGTCAAAACAGTCAAAAAAAGGAGTCAAAAATAGCCTCTATCACACCCAGGGTGTGACACTTGCTGATTTTCGACCAAAAAAAATTCTTTTTCTGTTCTATTTTTCACCTCTTTTCTTCCCATCCTTCATACTCACATTTTAGCAACTCTCACACCTTATAACTCTCATTTCCATACCTTAACCTAATTCCGACCGAGCCCTAGTTATCTAGTCTTGGTTGTTGGTTTTTGAATTACTACTCATGTTGCTCGTTATGCTGATTTGTTTGCAAGGGTATTCCTACGACTAAGAGAGCGAGGGTGAGTGCAAACACGAGAGTCGTGAGGTACCAATGGCATTGTCACCATTTCTTGGTACACGTGATGGCGATGTATATTTTGACTAGGAAGCTAAGTTGTAGCGGATTTTTGCATGCCATACATATTCGGACAAGAAGAAGTGTGATCTTGCACAATGTGGTTTCACTGGAAACGCTGTGACATGGTGGAAAGAATTAAATTTTTTAAGGCGTATGCATGGGGATCCAGAGGTTAGTACTTGGATTGAAATGAAAAGAGAAATGAAGCAATGTTTTGTGCCCCGTCATTACTTGAATGAGGTTGAAGCGTCCAAAAATGTGGAAAATGAGTTAGTTGATCGAAATGAAACTCACAAAGTGTTAGAAGATATGGGTAGGACTCTTGAGAAGTTGATGCGACAACTAGAGGAATGCGCGGTGGCGTTCATGTAGCAGAACATGGGAAAGAATGGCTGTATTGGGAGAATTTTCTGGCGAATGAGGCCAAACGGCAGGCTAAACGTAAGAAAGAAAAAGCATTAGTTGCAGAGAAAACCGTAGAGGTTGTTAGTTCTAGTGAGGCGGAGTTGAAGAATGAGGAGGGTGCGCTTATGGCAGAAGTGGTTACCGGTGATGCGGCATTAGTTGTGGACGAGATAGTTCACATTGATGAGCCATTTATTGTCTGTCAAATTGAGAGTAATGTTGAGAGTGATGGTGCGCATAGTCTTAAATTGGAGGTTGAGGAAATTGTGGCGAATAAGGTGGTTTGTCCTACTTTACCGACCACGTGTTCGAGTTCTATTTTGTCTTATGTGCAGGTACATGAGGATCATCCACACGAGGTGGAAACCGGGCTGTTGGATATGTCCAATGCAGCCCCTATATTTCCTTTGGTTTCTCGTAATCTAGATTATAATGATGGCAAGCCGAAGCATATTTTCATTGACCCATTTGTTGCACATGATGATTCATATCCTAGTCCGAGTTGCTATGATTATGTTGCTCCCTTTTCTGGCTTCATCGTCGATATCCCGCCGAGGGTTTGTTCTTTTGTTCCAGTAGTGAAGCTTGGCTCATCATGTCAATGGCCAATTGGTTTGTGGTCGTGTCTCACCTTTGTATTTGACCCCGGCATTTTGTTGTGGATTTTTGTGGTCTGTTCGCATTTGGTTTGTGTTGCTGAGTTTTACGACATCCTTATGATTCGAGGACGAATCCTTTCGAACCAGGAGGGAAATGATGTGATCCAGTCCAAGCAAGTTGAAGACCAGCCCATAAAATGCACTTCCTATATGACTGGGCTTGAAGAGCAAGAAGATGGACTTGGACTTGGATGATGTGGAAGAAAGTCTTTTAGTTATTTATTTTTGCAATAAGGCTGTCCAAAATGGTGGCACCATTTATTAGGTTGTTTTGGGCTTGTTTTATTATTTTTATGTTGGATTTTAGTTAATAATTATCTTGTGGGCTTAGAAGACACAAGAGACACTAGAAAGCCCACAAGTTGGGGCGCCTATTTTATTTATCTAGGATAGTTAGGATTTTATTTATTTTCCTTCTCCCACATTGCTTAGGAGATGGAAAGGTCTTTTATTTGTAGCCTATATATAGGCATGCTAGTATCATAAAAAGGGAGAACAACATTATTATTGAAATTCAGTTAAACTTTTGCTTAAGTCGAGTCGGTTAGTCAATCACTTGCGAGTGAGTTTTCTCTTTGTCGTAGAGAAGACACCCCTTTCAAGAACGAATCAGCGTCGCGAGCGAGACGTTGTTTATTCTTGGCCTCGGTCCTAGGTCGGAGACGCTAGGTCTAGGTTTCCTTAGCTCGTCATTGATCCTTTAGTCAATTCCTGGGATCGTATCGCGTCACCTCTCTAGGTCAGTAAGGTATCTATGTCAGTTGATTGTCTAGGAACCTACTGATGGTAGAAGGCTGACGGTACAAACTCAGTATTGAAGGCTAAGGGATCAAACTTAGTAATTAAAATCAAGGTTATGGGATTAGAATTTAGGGAAGTCTGTGATGACCTAGACTGATCACATATACCATGTATAGAAGGTCTAAGTTACATATAAGTCAAATGGTGATTGGAACTTGGTTATGTTAAAATGGTGTGCTCTAACTTCATTATAAAAAGTTAGATGAGAAGCAGTCAGCTGATGTGTTTATCAAAACACAGCAGACTAAAAGTCAGCTGACATTCAGGGACATCCGCAGACTTACATATCAAATATATGCTGATGTATAATTCAACTTAATCCAAGTTTTTCTGGAAGATTACATGGATAAGGATGAACTACAAACCTTGGATTAATTAATCAATCAATGGTCAAGATGATAGAGACGTTGTAAGGAATTCAGAACCATATCAAATGGAAATAAACCATTGGTTGACAGTCTAGACTGTCAGAGGGACAATGACAATGTCAGAAGGTACAGCAGAGGAATTTTTCGGAATATTCAGTAAATTCCTGTAACGGTTATCATTCAAATTCAAATTCAAATCACAGGATCTACACCTAAAAATAGAGGACTCTTGATTCATATTACAACAGATACAATAGCAAGAATTAATAGAAAGGAACTAAGTTTTTGAGCAAGAATTTGTGCAATCTGACCCTGCTAATACATAGAGCTTTAATCTACTGGTCATGTTTTATTCAAGTGTTTCCTGCTAATCAAGACTTGCCCAGTTTACACACCTTAAGAATTTTCAGGCTGTTGATTCATTCATCCTGATCAGAAGTCTACTGAAAGCAGATCACTTTCTTGATTCAAACCTTCTCCTACTAGAAACTTACTGAAGACAGAGAAGCCCTTCGGTGTCAAGGACTGTTGTTTGTGTGGTGGAGCTGGTGAAGAGGCAATCCTACCCTTCAAGGACCAATTGAAGACTTAAGAGCAGCAATACCACCAGTTTCTAGTTTTCAATTTGTGAAGCCATAGTCATTGGTCAAGGAAAAACAGTTTAGGGATTTTCGTAACTGCAACCTCAAAAGTCTCTAGTGAATTTCCTCCAACATCACAGGAGAAGAGTGGACTGACAGGATTACACCACCTGCAACCACTATAAACCTTGCCTACTTTACCTTACTGCATTTACTTTCTGCAATTACTTTATCTGCATGTTTATCACATCAAACCTACTTAACTAGCTACTGAATCACACCACCTGCACTACGGAGTATCTAATACTTGGTATCATATTTAATCAACAAGTAATAAGGCTTAATTTATTATATTCCGCTGCAACAAACTCTAGAACTTCAATAGTCAGCAGACTACTGAACTTGCTGAGTTTGTCAACTACAAAAAGTTTTAAGTGTTAATTTTATTCACCCCCCTCCTCCTCTAAACTTAACCAAGCCTTTTCAATGGACCAACAGTAACAGTCATTGTTAGGAACATTTTATTATGTTTTGATGATGGTCATACTAGCTGTTATAGCAAGCCTGAAATAAGTTAGAATTCTCTATATAAGTCATTAATTAGAGGCTGACATGTTGTATAAGTTGAGTCAGACAAGTATTGTACTAGTTGGTAGGACGGCTAAGTAAAAAACAGATACCCGGCAGAGTGAAGCCAGCCAAGTACTAGCAGAGAAGCATGAAGACATTATGGTCTGACTTATAAACAAGGAAGTCTGTGATGGCCTTGGGTAAGTCTAAGTTATAATTCAAATGATGAATTACATTGTCAAATATGGTGTACATGTAAGGAAATAACTTGTTTAACGCGGCGGAATTTAAAATTTGATTTTCTTTTACTAGATCGTTCTACGTTTAATGCAATAAACATGTTAAGTAGTTTGACGGTTTTACCTTGATGATCTATAAGATCGTTGCTTTGACCGTCAACGGAGAGTAGTACAGTGCGTACGCCTTCCACGTGTCCGGCCTCTTTCGCTAATCCACACGAAATCCTCGCTGGAATCCTCCTTGGACTGCTTTTGGAACACTCCGGTTGCTAGACCGGCCTTTTTCCTCCCTCACAAACTCACTGTAGGTTGCTCTCTATTTTACACAAGAACTATGAGCTCTTGCAATTGTGATGTACAAAAGAGCTTGACACCCACCTCTTATTTATAGTAGAAGGTGGCGCCCCATATGGTGTGGAGGGGAAGAAAACATTTTCCCAATAAAATAAGGAAAATCATCTAGATTGATTTATCTGTTTTATTATAATTAAATATTGCCAATATCTTATATTGAATATAATTATCTTATTACCATAAATCAATTTTTCCAAAATCAATTAATATCTTATAGTAATATTATGGTAATCTTATTAATTAAAGTGCACAATCCAAGTGTATCTTATACACTTATATGTGGCGCCCCAAATGCCAATTAATTGGCTTCCGGAATATTCTTTAATTAATACATTTTGTATATAATTAATATCTTGTATTATATTTATTCATAATAAATAAATACCACAATATTAATTTACCACTATAACCTTTATAGTCTAGAGATAAACTTTCCTTATTTGGTTAACAACTATAACGCATTTTAAACCGACTTGAAGTTCATATGTGTGTGACCCGATAGGCTTCCGAATATGTTGGCCGTAGACATAAAGTGCAATTTACTAAAATTCCCTTCATGCCTAATGATCACGGGATAGCGTCTAGCAACACACCGTGACCCCCAATCATCAGAAGAGTCAAAAGCAATGACTACTACCTTTCTTGTGAAGCAGTTACCGTATAACTTACAATCCTATCGCTAAAATAATATCCATACGATTGTATCTCGAGTGTCAATACATTAACAATAGTATCTTACAATCTGCATATCAAGCTCTCTCGGGATAACACATTTACTCCCACTATGCAAAGATTATGAAGAACTAGACATTCCTTATAAGAAGGCCACTTTGGATATTCGATCCCAATCATAGGATACGCGATTCCCGGACGACCAATCATGTATACTCCGCATGCTTCAATATCATACCCAATCACTACCGCATGATCGCCCCGTGGCTAGGGGAAATCTCAATAGTGTCAAAGCATGACAATCCACACCGTGATGCCATGAAGACTCCGGCGAGAAGGATAATTACACAACTGCCACATAGCATGACACTTAATGTAAGTGGGTCAGTCTAATGTACGCATTCTCTAATACACGTCCACGTACAGTCTAAGTGTCCCAACACTTTGATAGACGAGATCTATCCCTATCTTCTAAAAGATAGAGGACATCCAATACGTGCTAGTCTGATTATACTATCAATGTCCCATTTGACAATACATAAGACTAGAGACATTTAAATACCAAACTTGTTATAGTGATTAGAGATCTCATCAACCATAATCACTATCATGGTTTCTCTATCACAGATTGATACTAGCGACATTACTATATATATACAACAAATAATATGAAGACAAACAATATATAATAACATAAGTGCTTTTATTAATCATAATAAAGTTATTACATAAACTAAATATACTGTAAATGACCCGACCTGGTCGGATCCGGTCCAACCCGATTGGGTTTAGGACACCTTTCCAACAATCTCCCACTTGGCCTAAAGCCAATCACCCATATGCCTAAGCCCGTGCAAGTGAACATGTTTCTCATGCTTTGCTTGAGACAATGCCTTGGTTAACGGATCAGCTATGTTATCATCCATGTGGACTTTCATTATCTTTACATCTCTTCTATCTACTATCTCTCTAATCAAGTGATAGCGCCGTAGCACATGTTTGGACTTCTGATGAGACCTTGGTTCCTTTGACTGAGATATCGCTCCATTATTATCACAGTACAGAGGCACTGGACCTTCAATGGAGGGAACCACACCATGTTCAGTAATGAACTTCTTCATCCAAACTGCTTCCTTTGCCTCCTCCAAGGTTGCTATGTATTCGGCTTCTGTTGTAGAGTCTACAGTAGTCTCCTGCTTGAAACTCTTCCAGCACACTGCTCCGCCGTTAAGTGTGAAAACAAATCCAGATTGTGACTTAAAGTCATCCTTGTCAGTTTGGAAATTGGCATTTGTGTAACCTCGTAAAACTAAATCATCGTTCCCGAAAACCAGGTTCATATCCCTAGTACGCCTTAAGTACTTAAGGATATTCTTGACAGCAATCCAGTGACCATCACCTGGATTGGACTGGTACCTACTAGTCATACTAAGAGGGTATGAGACTTCTGGTCTTGTGCATAACATGGCATAAATGATAGACCCGATTGCCGAAGCATAAGGGACTTTACTCATTTGTGCCCTTTCCTCCTCTGTCTTAGGACTCATTCTCTTCGACAGGTAGAACCCATGTGACATGGGCGTAAATCCTTTCTTGATCGCTCCATGTCGAATCTCTTCAAAGATCTTGTCTATATAGGTGGATTGCGACAGACCAAGCAACCTTTTAGATCTATCTTTATAGATCTTTATTCCTAGAATATAGGTTGCTTCACCCAAGTCCTTCATTGAGAAGTTCTTGGATAACCAAGTTTTGATTGTTTGTAACAATGGCACATCATTCCCTATGAGCAATATGTCTTCTACATAAAGCACTAAGAACACAATGGCACTCCCACTAACCTTCTTGTAAACCCAAGGATCATCTTCATTATTGATGAAATCAAACTGTTTGATTATCTCATCAAAGCGAAGATTCCAACTCCGAGAAGCTTGCTTTAATCCATAAATGGATCTTTGCAGTTTACACACCATCATGGCGTCATTGGTTGTGAAACCCTCAGGCTATGTCATATACACTTCCTCAGATAGGTTCCCGTTAAGGTAAGCTGTTTTCACATCCATCTTCAAGATTTTGTTATCGTGGTATGCTGCAATAGCGAGCAAAATTCTAAGGGATTTTAACATGGCAACAGGCGAAAAGGTTTCATAGTCAACTCCTTGTCTTTGCTTATAACTCTTTGCCACCAACCTAGCCTTGTAGGTGGTCATGTTACCGTTCATGTCGGTCTTTCTCTTAAAGACCCATTTACACCCTATAGGAACTATTCCTTCAGGTGGATCAACTAAGTTCCAAACTTGGTTGTCTTTCATGGATTACATTTCAGAATTCATGGATTCGAACCATTTCTCCGTGTCATGCCTTAATAGCACTTCCTCATAAGTTCTAGGGTCCTCACCTTCCATGAGATAAACGCCAGTGTACCTTTCAGGTTCACGGCGTTCCCTGGTGGATCTTCGAGGTGCTAGTGTGTCTATTGTAGAGGGTGGCACCATATCTGTATGTGGTGTTTCCTCTACTTCCATCAACGAACTGTTGTCCATAAATGGATCTTGAATTTCATCAAGATCAATTTTACTCCCACTAACCCTATGGCCAGTCCTAGCAGCAAACACCTTTTGTTCCTCAGAGTGGTAAAATTGGTATCCTCTGGTTTCCCTAGGATATCCCACAAATAGACATTTGTCAGATCTAGGTTCCAGTTTATTAGGCAAGGTCCATTGCACATAAACTGTACATCCTCAAGGTTTCATGTAACCTAGTGTTGGTTTCTTCCCTTTGAACACTTCGTAGGGAGTGGACTCAACCGTCTTTGATGGAACTCAGTTTAGTGTATAGGATGCGGTTTCTAGAGCATACCCTCAAAATGATTTTGGAAGAACTGCGTAGCTCATCATGGATCGTACCATGTCTAACAAAGTACGGTTCCTCCTCTCAGATATGCCATTCATTTGAGGTGTCCCTGGAGGGGTCCATTCAAGTAGAATCTCATTCTCCTTTAAATAACTTTGAAACTCTCCATCTAGGTATTCTCCACCTCGATCGGATCGAAGTGTTTTGATTTCTTTACCTAGTTGTTTCTCCACTTCACTTCTGAATTCCTTGAACTTTTTGAAGGCTTCAAACTTATTCTTCATTAAGTATATATAACCATAACGAGAATGGTAATCAGTGAAAGTGATAAAATAAGAGTATCCTCATTTGGCTTGAATTGGCATTGGGCCACATACATCAGTATGTATGAGCTTAAGCAATTCATTGGATCTTATCCCTTTGCCACAAAAAGGTGACTTTGTCATCTTTCCAAGAAAACAAGCTTCGCATGTATCAAACGTTTCATAATCGAATTGATCCAACATTCCATCTTTATGGAGTTTGGAAATACGATTCTTATTTATATAGCCAAGTCTACAATTCCGTAGGATTCATTCAAGTCATTCGTCTTGGCTTTCTTATTATTTATATTAAGTACGTCAACATTCATATCTAATATGTAGAGACCATTGCTAAGTATGCCAGTACCATAAAAAATTCCATCACGTGAAAAAGAACAACATTTATTCTCAAACTTAAATGAAAATCCATCAACATCTAATGCGGAAATATAAATAATGCTCATCTTAAGAGCAGGAACAAAATAACAGTTATAAAGTTCAAGTACTAGCCCACTGGGCAATGCAAGAAAATAAACTCCTACGGCTAGTGCAGCAATACTTGCTCCATTCCCAACGCGTAGGTCCACCTCTCCTTCCTTAGCTCTCTAGTTCTTCTTAGTGCCTGCACATTCGTACAAATATGAGAACCACAACCAGTATATCTAATACCCAGTGGTTAGACTTAGAAGAAGTAATGTTGATCTCAATCATAAATATACCTGAAGTCGAAGCATCCGAATGCTTCTTCTTGGTACTCAAGAAACCTTTGCAGAGCCTTCGCCTTCTTGGACTTTTTCTGGGCTTTTGCCTTGCCCTTGCTTGAAGTGACCAGCAACACTTGCTTTCCCTTCCCCACAGTTCCCTCAGCAGTTTTCAGCATGTTCAATAACTCCGCAAGGGAGCAATCTATCTTGTTCATGTGATAATTCACCACGAACTGCGAGAATGAATCAGGTAGAGATTGCAGAATCAAGTCAATACGCAATTCTCGTTCCAACTTGTGGCCCAGCTTCCCAAGCCTCTCTATGTACCCGATCATCTTAAGCACGTGTGACCCCACAGCAGTCTCGGATGCCATCTTACAACCAAACAGGGCCTTCGAGACCTCGTACCTCTCAGTATGAGATTGAGAAACATAGAGTTCCTTCAGGTGGACCATGATTGAGTAGGCGTCCATAGACTCATGTTGTTTCTGTAGTTCAGGTGTCATAGAAGCAAGCATGATACATGTAGCATCAGTACTGTCAGAACAGTGCTTGTTATACTTCTCCATAGCATCTACAGTCGAACCCTCAACGGGCTTTTCCGGTAGGGCCTCGTCCAAGACATAGCCAATCTTCTCGTGCCTCAAAACGATTTTGAAGTTTCTTATCCAATCGAGAAATTTAGTTTCGTCAAGCTTGTTGTCGATGATAAAACGAAGGTTCAATTTGTTTGACATTTTTCTACAATAATAAATAAATATAGAATAAGTAAAAGCTCATGTATAAAAAACCCTAAATCTGCACTTAAAATTTTATAAGGTTTTACTCCCACTAGCCAACTATTCTCAATTGGCTTTCAAGAAAACAATTTTTCTTTAGTGGCTGGGATCCAATCTAGTCGCATTAATCCCCGACGGTGGTCGATCAATCTTGGCAATTTCAAAAGGTAGGTACTCCTACCATTCGCATCATATGTGACTCCCAGTGGTTGACCAATCAACTCTTTGACAGTCCGCATCTCTATGTCGTAGTCAACCCCTTGTCTCTAAAGTCAGATGGCCCTGACAGTGGACAATCACCGAAAGACTTTAGTCGAGTCGTAACCCAATATTCACGAGATCTCATGCGATCATATCTCAATAACGACAATATACCCGAGGTAGGTCAACTCCCGACGGTGGTCGATCAGTTGGATCTGAACACAGGCTCTTCACCATCGCTATAATATTGGGAGACAATTTTGGCTCGATTTTTGTCGTGGGAATAATTTTAAATTAATTCACTTAATTAATTTGGTTTAATTATGGTCTCATCTACTATGTGCATATTACTACAAAATCATATAAAGTAAAACATACGCAACATTCCGCGCACAAAATAACCGGTATGATCATGGACTTTTCCTAGGTGCGGTTTTGAATACAAACAGACGAAACCGCGGGTCACAAACTAAGGGTGTCTGCAACCGCCAATAGGATCTTTATTGTTGTACGTCAATGGGTACTTTATCTTTCTTTGGTCTTCATGTTCTTGCTCCATTCTTGTTACATAATAATCTATCTAATAAATAATTACACCTGCCGCACTAGGTCACGTTCTTCATTAGGGCCTAGGACAATTTTTTAAAAACCAACATAAAGAAAACACTCCCATCTATCATATTGGTCGAGTCCATCATCAATCGGGGTCCATATAATCACATTATATCTACACATCTAATCCATACAATTTTATCTTTTGAAAAATATTAACTTCTAATTTTAACTACTTATGCGTCTTATTTTATCACATCAAATAATTCAATAACATTTAATTAATTATATGACTTGATCAAAAATAAAATTAACATTTAATTTTAAATCGATTTTATTTCAATTTTATTAAATTTGAACTATTCATAATAAAATTAAAATTATAAAGGTCTCCAATTTGTTTCCTTTCCTTTTGGTTCTTAACCAAAAGGGATGCCTTTGGTTTCCTAAACCAAAAGACATCTTTCAAAACCAAATTTGGTTTAGGTCTGGCCACTTTCCAAAATCAAAATTTTCGAAGTGACCTAGGCCTTTTACAAATCAAATATTTGAAAAGGTCCTAGGCCTATTCCAAATCAAAATTTGGAATGGCCAAATAGTTTTGATTTAGGCCTGACCACTTTCCAAAATTAAAATTTTTGAAGTGGTCTAGGCCTAGGCCTTTTACAAATCAAATATTTGAAAAGGGCTAGGCCTATTCCAAATCAAAATTTGGAAAGGCCAATATGCCTTATGGTTTCCCAATGGCCCAAACTATTTGAATCATTGGTTGGCCATATGACACAACTAAACAAACGAGATATATATGCACAATAAATATCACAAAACGAAAAGGGTCGATCTCCCCCATTGGAAGAGGACAGCCGACGGACGGCAGCCCTAAAGCCACCGCCGTCGCCGCCGCATAGAAGGGGGGCCGCCGCCAGTCGGCCAAGCCCTCCAATCAAACCGTAATTTTTTTTTGTTTTAAACATTTCGTGATTACAGATCTTGCATCTATACAACAAAACATGCCATTAGCGACACTTTCTTTGTACCAGTTTGATATATGTTGTAAATTTTCCGGCATAAGTTACTAATTGCCGTAAAAGTAAGGCATTTTGGCGACATATTATTTTGTGTATTGAATTTCTAACATTTAGCCAACAATCACTGTTAATGTCACAGATTTGTGGCAATTTTTGTGGCGCATTATTGTTATGTCGTATAGAATACGTAACATTTAAGACACAATGTATATATGTCATAATTTTTATGACAATATCATGGAATTTGAACATAATGCCACAAAATACCCGACATTTCTCAAATTGCCACTTGTTATGCATTGAAAAAATGACACTAGCTATGGTGTTTTTGTATTTTATAATAATATAAAGCTTTTTCATAACAATATATCAAAATGCACTATGAAATTAAAAATGATGTTATAAGAAATAATATGTCTCTTATCATGGTATCTCGTCATAAATTCAAACTAAACACACACACACACAAAAATAAATCGTAACCATATATATCTTCATCTATCATATATACATTAAGAAGATGGCCAAAAACCCCTCTAGTAAGCCACGTCGATAGGCTTTTCTCTTATAAAGGCATACGCCAGTGCATTTGTGTAAATGAAAAGATGGGTTATAGCTAGGCAAGTGGATCGTTGGTGGGTTGTTAATGCGTGTTCAAAGGGTGCGATGTAAATGACTTCGTCTTTGTTATGGTTGTAAGTTAACCAAGCTATTCGTATACTCCACTTGTAGAGAAGTTTGACTCGATTGCCTTTTTTGAGTTCGAGCTCGAGTCGTGCGACTCGATTAGTTAACTAAGCCAGTTTCGAGCTTCAAACCATACTAACCAAGTAGCTCACTAGTTAATCGAGCTACATTAAATAATTATTCGATAACTTATATTTAAAAAGTTTATTATTAAATAATAGTTTATGTAAAGCATTAGTTATTACTTGAGTCGAGCTCGATCTTGTCATATTATATGAAAATTGAATTGAATAAATTCTAAAAGATAATCGATTTTATGAGCCGAATCGAGTTAAATCGAGTACTTAACGAATAACATTCAAACATGTGATTGACCTTGAGTCGAGTTTCGAGCCGAGATATTATAGTCGAGTCTTTGTACACCAACTAAAAAGACCTTATTCCCACACATTTCATCCCTTTTCCTCGCTATGAATAAAAGTTGCATCCTTCACGATTTAAATCAGCTCACCACATTAATTCTCGCCTACTTCCAATGGTAAAGATAGAATGATAAAAGTTAACATTGCCTATGCTATTCATTTTTATTGTTTCAATTTTTTATTTTTTATTTTTTTATTTTTTTATTTTTTTTGTGGCTTGGATACAATAAACAAGCCCTTCTAGTTATCATGTTGCAATCATGGCCTTATGCGCAAGGGCGGACGTATGACATAATTATGGGTGGTCTTAATTTTCATTGGTCTTAAGGTCAAGATAGAAACTACACCTACACCACCAAGATAAATGGTGTTAATATTGACATTTTGAGACTTTTGATGCATATATAATTAATAATATGAATATAATTATAAAAATATGAAAAAATAAACGTGTATTTTCGAAATTTGAGGAGGTCCTGTGAGAACACCCCATCCTATACATGGAATTTAGATGATATAAGGAAAAAAAAATAGATTGCAGCAATAATTGGCGATAAAAGATTGTAGTCTGGAGCAAAAAAATGGGATTAATATCCATTTTTTTTTTTTTTTGGTTGTTGAAAATTATCAGGAAAATGTGTTTTGAATTTCTTTTTTAAAATACTCAAAGATTTTAATTGCTAATGGGAACTTCTTTAATTGTTTTTCTTTTTTTTTTAAGAACTCTCAAATCTTTGGTGGGAATAAAAAATTGTGCTTTATAAATAAATAAAAAAGATAACTGTGATAGTGTCCGAAGAGTGGGTGTATTTTTTTTTAATATTATAAATCATTTGTTGTCTATTTTCTTTTCTTTTGACAAAAAAAAGACTTTTTTTTAAACAAACACTTTTCTTTTATTAATGCACTTCAAGAATTTTTTTATTTATTTTCATAACTAAGCGATTTTTCTTTATTAAGAATAATTGAGATATAAAGCATGAGTTTATAATTACATATTTTATAAAATTGTATAACATTCCCTAAGAAAATTAATTTCGTATAAATTCACAATTCATGATGTCACATTAACTTATGCTTAAAAATATAGTTGTCTTTATTGAACGCTTATATACTTTGAAAATTTTGTCATGATTATATATTTGATAACACTATTGTTGTTGTCTTTAATATATTTATTACACCTATATTGGCAATAAGGATTATAAATTGTTATGTTTGTGTCATTTATAAATACACACACCATCAGTTTGACGGTTTTGGTCGGTGACCCACCGGTTGGTGAATAGCTGGTTCATGAACCGACAGTCATTGCAGTATAGATCACGGTTCATGTCATTGGTCAACTAATACTTTTTTACACACTTACAAAATAATTTCACTAATAAATAATTTATCGAATCGAACTTAAACTAATATCAATTTGGCTACAGTTTTAATTACATTTTTCTTTAAGAGAACCAGAGTTTGTATTGGTAGAACACGTCGAAGAAGAAAAAAACCGTTGAATACACCCGTTCTCGTTCGTGGATCAAACACCTACCGACCAAAACGTTTATCTTCCATTGTACAGTATTGAAAAAACAACCCATTAATCAACTTTCTTTTTCTTTTTTTCATTAATAAACTTTTTTGATATGCTTGAAAATCAATTAAATGAACACTTTTTAAGGGAGATAGAAGTATACATTGGGATATACTTAAATTAGAGTATATTTGATGTTTATATAGTTGAAATATAGATATGAAATTATAATAAATGTTTTACCCTATTATCATCTTTTAACCCCGATAATCCATACGTGCCGTAACTCGATGACCAAATAGCTACTTGATGTTAATTGACGTTCAACTACATTATAAACATCAAATTGATATTATTTTTTGTTTGGTTCTATTCACTATTTACAAAACAAATTAACTATTTTTTAAAGTTGAAAAAATGATAATATTAACCGACCAATGACCTGAACCGTGACCGAACTGTTCATTCACGAATCAACCGTTCTTGAACACGTGGGTCATTGACAAAAACCGTCACACCGGCGCTTCAATCAATTTTTTAGTATAATTTGATGTTTATATCATTAAAATACAAATATGACATTACAATAAATACTGTATCCCTTATATACGTATTATACAACTTTCGTTTTCAGGATATTATTTTAATTTCCATTTGATTAATTATTTATAGAATAAATGTTTTTAAGTGTGAAAAATATATTCTTTGACCAATGATCTAAAACATGATACGTATCGTATCGAACAGTGATCAGACCGTTTGTTCATGAATTGACGGGTCACCAAACCGTAATTATGGCGGTCCAGTCAATGTTTATTATAGTTGATGTTTATATTAGTGAAATACATGATATATGACATTCCAATAAATCATTTACCTCTTATCCATTTTAACCCAATTTTCTACCTATTAATTGATATTATATTTAGTTCTATTCGATTAATTATTTATAAAACAAACTATTTTAAGTGTGTGAAATAATAGAATATTATTTGAATAATGACCTGAACTGTGATTTGAACTGTAGCAAAATCGTGACAGTTCATGGTCACCGACCAAAACCATCAAACTGGCATTTCGGTTTAATTTCGAGTGTAGTTGATGTTTATGGCATTAAAATACACATATGTCATTACAATAAATTTCTTACCCCTTACTTCTTTTAAACCCCATAATCTATAGTTACTATAATTTTATGACCAAATAACAAGTTGATGTTAATTAAAGTTCAATTCGATCACAAACACCAAATCGATTTTATTTTAAGTTCGATTCAATTACTTATTTAATTAAACTATTTTTTAAGTGTTTGAAAATAAATAATATATGTTGACCTATGACTTGTAACGTGATATGTAATGTATCGAACCATGACCGAACCGTCTATTCATGGCCCAATGGGTCACCAACCAAGACCGTCACTCTGGCAGTATAGTCGATTTGTATGTGTAATTGATGTGTATATCATTGAAATACAAATATGAAATTACAATAAATCTTCTATCCCCTTATCCTCTTTAAACATCCTATAATATATACTTACTATAATTCGATGACCAAATACCAATTTAATGTTAATTGAAGTTCAATTCGATTACAAACACCAAACTATTTCAAGTTTGATTTGATTAAGTACTTGTAAAAGAAACTAATTTTCAAATGTGTAAAAAAAAGATACTTGACGAACAATTAACCCGAACTTTAAGTTGAACCGTTGGTTCGTGAACCACTATTTTTATTGAAGCCTGAAGGCACCGACCAAAACCTTTGAGTTGGCGGTTCAATCAATTATTGAACCATTAGCTGAAGATCTAAATTGTGCTCAGATCTATGCGAATAATTGTCATGACCAGTAATATGGTAGCGGCTCCAGGGAATCTGCAATACGGGTCGGGAATCGAGAGCGGCACATTGTATTACAAGTTTTTAAACATTAATTTTAAATATGTAAGGGTCAAGGGTTAATATTTAAAAAAATTCAGGGGTAAATAAAATGTATATATATATATATATATATATATATATATATATATATATATATATATATATATATATATATATATATATAAAACAAGTTATAATCGTTATTGTTAATTTAAGTGTACTAATGTTATCCTAAAAAAGTGTAATAATATGGAAACGAACAAAACATTAACATTATCAATAATATTACGATGGCAATATTTTCAAAAAATACGTGTTTTATGAAGACATCTATATTTTTTAAGTATAAATTAATAGGATACCAATTGTTGTGTAGGATAACTAAACAATTAAAAAGGATTTTCTGAACTCAAAAAAAAAAAAAATCAAAAAGGATTTTGTTTCTTAGAAGAAAAACAAAAATATTTTGAAGTGTATTTGTTAATATAACTTGATTAGTTTGTCAACATGGAATTTATGTAACCTTTCTGAACGCAAACACTTTTTCAATATAATTATCATGAACTTGTTGAAATTAATATATCAAACATAAATCTCGCAAATATTGATAAGTTTGTATCAATTTAACACAGATGTGGGATGGTGAAATAGAAAGAGAAATAAATAAATATAACAAGTTTATGCACTATGTAGATGAAAAGAAAAGTCTTTTTTTACGTTTTTGTTTATTATTATTTATTTTACGGAAACGAAAGGTTTTACACACGCTCCATTTTTGTCCCTAACGAGACTCGAAATCTGGTCTCATGCCAGGTTATCGATTTAATTTTTGTTTTCTTTTTAGATTTTTCAGGTATAAATTTCAAATACTTCTTGTGAAAAGAAAATTATTCAAAACCTAAAACACTTTGATACTTGTTTATGGTAACAAGTATTTGAATTCGGCACTTATTATTTTGAGGATAGAATTCGACACTTGATGTATATTAAAAAGAATTGTATAAACGTCTTTTAATTTGATTAAAGTAGCCAAATTGTCGATAGATATATTATATTGCTTTTTCTACTATGTTTAGCAAAGGGTAATGATAGATCTACTCCCTTAAGTCTACACCATTTTTACTCCCAACATAATCTTGTGGTTGTGATTTTTTCGATTTTTTTAAGTTTCTTTTACAAATGAAAAACATGTGGTGATATGATAATTCACAAAAATTCAGTAGACTTTATGAAAGAAATTTATCACTCCCGCAAGCAAATGCTCTATTATTATCAATTATATATTTTATAAGTTTACCACAATTCTGTTTTTTAAGGTTATTTTCATTTGTAAAGTGCTTCAATTTCATGATAAATATCAAATTAAATTCTTCTTCATTAATTCGACTTTTTTTCCCTTTATATATAATATTTAATGGAAAGTGACCTTAAAAAAATACCGGCTTAAAAAATAAAATAAAAATTGAGTCTTAGAAATTTTTTTAGACAAGATTAGAATGGCGCCAGGTAGAGTCCTTTCAATATATGTGTACCCAATTAGATATCAAATGATTCATTCTTAAAATTATATCAAATGATTCGACTTGTCAACACAAAATTGAAGAATAAAAGGGTGAAAGATCCCCCTGCCGCCTCCCCCCCCTCCCCCCCCCTCCCCCGCAAGAAAAAGAATGGATGTGAAAGATTTCTAAAAGTATAATAATAATAATAATAATAATAATAATAATAATAATAAATAAATGAAACATGGAACTTTCATTTCCTAGTGGGACCTAGTAGAAATATGCTGAATTGAATAGTGAGGGCAATGTTGGAAGACTGCTCTGATGATTGATTATTTCATGTTGTTATAATATGTATCTTATATATTTTTTTCAACATATTACCATTGAAATACATACTAACATCCACTTTTACAATATGGCTCCGTTTAATGTATTCAACACATACTTGTGTATTTATTGAATTTTGTCGTTGTATGTTAGGTGATTGAAAATATGACATCTTCCTATACAAAAACGAATGAAGGAGTTTGTCTACCAACAAGAAAACTTTGGAGTAAAGCTCTTGGTCCCCAAGGAATCAAGAATATATGTATTAATATTATTTTTCATTATATGATATCAGTGTTGAAAACATTTTATTGAAGAACTCTTCTACAAAGTAGTTGACTATTTTAATATCAATCAAGGTTGAAGTTGGAGGTAAAGGATCTAAAAACAATTACGTGGGTGAAGAGGTATAGTTTCGTACAATTACAATATTCATGCACATACTTATATGATTATGCTTTGGTTTTGACTATGTGGTTGTACCTGTTTTTTAATCTCTTTAATTTTTCATATGCTTTATTATATATTCAGAATTTGGGTAAAGTTTTGTTATTCTATTCCGCACTAAATGTTCTGGCAATTACTGATAACCCTTCTCACATACATGATGCATTAGATGTCCATTAGTCTTATGCCAATGGGATTGTAAAATGATGGATGTATTACAATATGTATCATCATATTGTTAAGTTGCTTCAGTAGCGAAATGTTAAGGTTTAAATTGCATTAAATTGTTGTGTTGTGGTATTTTGAGTTTGAGAAGGTTTTAAAGTATGTTGTTAACAAATCAATTTGCATGGTTATTTTTATTTCCCCTGTTTATGTCATTTCTTGTTTTGATGGTCGAATGCATGGCCACATTATATGCTTCTTTGCTCAAACGTTAAGCTCACTTTAATTCTTTTTATTTTATTATTTTGATGATATTTTACAAAATTGCTTTTTATGGATAAAGAAAAGAATTGTATATTGATATGTGTTGCTTGACCGGCATTTTTCCTCCCTCACAAACTCACTATAGGTTGCTCTCTAATTTACACAAGAATTATGAGCTTTTGCAATTGTGATGTACAAAAGAGCTTGACACCCACCTCTTATTTATAGTAGAAGGTGGCGCCCCATATGGTGTGGAGGAGAAAAAAACCTTTTCCCAATAAAATAAGGAAAATCTTCTAGATTGATTTATCTCTTTTATTATAATTAATTTTGCTAATATCTTATATCGAATACAATTATCTTATTACCATAAATCTATTTTTCCAAAATCAATTAATATCTTATATTAATATTATGGTAATATTATTAATTAAAGTGCACAATCCAAGTGTATCTTATACACTTATATGTGGCGCCCCAAATGCCAATTAATTGGCTTCCGGAATATTCTATAAGTAATACATTTTGTATATAATTAATACCTTGTATTTTATTTATTCATAATAAATAAATACCACCATATTAGTTTACCACTATAACCTTTATAGTCTGGAGATAAACTTTCCTTATTTGGTTAACAACTATAACCGCATTTTAATCCGACTTGAAGTTCATATGTGTGTGACCCGATAGGCTTCCGAATATGTTGGCCGTAGACACAAATTGCAATTTACTAAAATGCCCTCCATGCCTAACGATCACGGGATAGCATCTAGCAACACACCGTGACCCCCAATCATCGGAAGAGTCAAAAGCAATGGCTACTACCTTTCATGTGAAGTAGTTACCATGTAACTTACAATCCCATCACTGAAATAATATCCATACGATCGTATCTCGAGAGTCAATACATTAACAATCGTATCTTACAATCTGGACATCAAGCTCTCTCGGGATAACACATTTACTCCCACTTTGCAAAGATTCTCGAGAGCTAGACATTCCTTATAAGAAGCCTATTTTGGATATTCGATCCCAATCATAGGATACGCAATTCCCGGACGACCAATCATGTATACTCCGCATGCTTCAATATCATACCCAATCACTACCGCATGATCGCCCCGTGGCTAGGGGAAATCTCAATAGTGTCAAAGCATGACAATTCACACCGTGATACCATTAAGACTCCGGTCAAAAGGATAATTACACAACCGCCACATAGTGTGACGCTTAATGTAAGTGGGTAATGTACGCATTCTCTTATACACGTCCACGTACAGTCCAGGTGTCCCTACACTTCGATAGATGAGATATATCCCTATCTTCTAAAAGATAGAGGACATCCAATACGTGCTAGTCTGTTATACTATCAATGTCCCATTTGACAATACATAAGACTAGAGACATTTAAATACCAAACTTGTTATAGTGATTAGAGATCTCATCAACCATAATCACTATCATGGTTTCTCTATCACAAATTGATACTAGGGACATTACTATATATATACAACAAATAATAAGAAGACAAACAATATATAATAACATAAGTGCTTTTATTAATCATAATAAAGTTATTACATGAACTAAATAGACTGTAAATGACATGACCTGGTCGGATCCGGTCCAACCCGATTGGGTTTAGGATACCTTTCCAACAGTTCACTGATCTCACCCCAAATCAAGGATCAGTGAAGTACAAGAAGTACCTGGAAGATCAAAGTGTATAACAAAGTAGTAAACCGGCAAAGTAAACTGACAATCGGTTGAGTAAAAATAAAGAAGTGAAGGAAGAACCAAACAGCCAAGTCAGAAGAATCCCTTAACCATTCAGGGAACGGCCAAGTAAACTTTACTCATTTAGATTTCAAATGATGAAGATCAAGCATTAAATGCACAATCAATTGAGGATCAATCAAGGACAGATTTTCTGATAAATGTTTAAGGAAAAATCCGATCACTGAAATCAAGGAGAATATAACTAAGGAGGAATCAAGAATTAAATCAAGGATTATTCTCCACATTAAATAGCCAAAGGAAGGATATTCAAATCAAGGATTATCAAGGCTATAAATAGAAGGCATTGACAGACAAGAAAAACAACTATTGAATCTGATAAGAAAAAAGAAAAAGCTCTATCAATTTGAAAAGCCTTCTATCTTTCCTTAAAAGAGACATCTAAAGATCAACTCAAAAATCAGAGCTCAAATTCCACATCAAGCACTGAGATTAATCACAAGTCTGTGAATCCAATTCACATGAACTG
Organism: Gentiana macrophylla; assembly: GCA_026214975.1. Classification (NCBI taxonomy): domain Eukaryota; kingdom Viridiplantae; phylum Streptophyta; class Magnoliopsida; order Gentianales; family Gentianaceae; genus Gentiana; species Gentiana macrophylla. Next base: position 45,471 of record JAOBSW010001140.1, read on the forward strand.
AGGCAATTGAATCAGAGGAATCTGAGAAGGTGTTGCAAACTTTGTGATAGCTGCTGAAAGATTTGTTCTTAAGGAGCAGTGATAGAGACTGAGACACTGAAGCTTTTGAAGCCAGGGAGTGATAGTCTTGAAGATTGTGAAGTTTGTGCAGTCAAGGACAATCATACTATTGTATCTGTGAAAACAATAGTGAATTCCTCCAATCATCACAGGAGAAGAGTGGATTAAGGGATTACACCACCCTGAACCACTATAAACCTTTGTGTCTATTTACTTTCAGCAATTTACTTTACAACACTTTATTTCATTAAATACTCTATATCCGTGATTGCATAATCTACTTTAACAACATTTTAAGAAGGGACTTATCCGCTGCCCAAAAGCTTTTAAATACAATAAAAGTTTATGAAACTCCACTATAGTCATTCACCCCCCCTCTGACTATAGTTGTACCCTTCTCTGGGACAAAAAATTGGTATCGGAGCAATGTTCCTAGTATCAGAACCTATTCAAATCTAATTTCTGGTAACAAGGAGATCATATATTTTCAAAGTAGTTTTCAAACTTGTGGTTTCTATACAAATCTATTATTTGTACTTATGGATTCCTCAAATTTCATGTCAAAGGTACCTGTATTCAATGTTAATAATTTTGATGAATATAAAATAAGGATGTTCTCTCATCTTGCAGCAACTCATGAGGAGATGTTGGATGTAATCAATGATTGACCAATCAAGATCACCACTGTGATAACCACAGGAGCAGATCAAGGAAAAGAAATAGATAAACTCAAGAAAGATTGGACCAAAGATGACAGGAGAAGAGCAAATCTAGATTTTGTTGCAAAAGACATGATCTTGAAGACTCTGGACAGTAACATGTTCATGAGGATCAAAGATTGCAAAACAGCAAAGGAGATATAGGACAAATTAGCATTGATCAATGAAGGATCATAAGCAGTTAAAGAAAACAAATTATCTGTTGCAAAACAGAAATTTGAGAACTTCAAAATGAAGACTGATGAATCCATTGATCAGAAGTCTGTTTATATAGGCTTTATCATGCAGAGAAAAGCGGGGAACTGATGGAATACGAAAGATGAACAGCCTCAGCATCATTATTTCGAAATGAATGTCATCAAAGCTCAGGATTGGAACAGGCACAGTATGAAGAACTGATCAAGAAGTCTGTTTATATAGGCTTTATCATGCAGATAAGAGCTGGGAACTGATGGAATATGAAAGATGAACAACCAAAACAGCTGATGCAAACGGCAAAGAGACACAGGAGCTGAAGGAACATGTAGCTTTACTGGTTAAACGTTTTGACAAGTTTATAAAGAAGAAGCAATTCAAAAGAGGTTCATCATTAAACAAGATGTCAAGCTCAAGCAAAGACATGAAGAAAAGGGATGATGAAAACAGACGCTTCAACTGTAAGAAGAAATGGCATTTCAAGGCTGATGCCCTGAAGAAAAAGACAAAGATAAGGATAAGAAGAAGTATAAGACAACTGAAAAGAGAAAGAGTAAGAAGGAACTCAAAGTTGAAACTAGCAGTGAAAGGAATGATGAATCATCTGAAAATGAGTCTGATGATGATGAAGCTGACAACTTAGACAATGAAAAGGCTTACTTATGCCTTATGGCTAAAGAATCAAATGAAACAGAGGGATCTTCTAGTTCATACTCATCATAGAGCATCCACATCTGACACTGCACAATCCTCTATTCTCCCATTAGATTCTGCAAACCTAATCCAAAATCTTATAAGAAAATTTGAAAAAACTGAGATGACTCATGATATTCTGGAACAAGAGTGTGAGAATCTGAGAGAGGAAAATAGAAGGCTAAAAGAAGAACTGTATAAACTAAAAGCTGAACAAACAAGTAAGGAAGTAAACTCACCTGATCAACAAACAGCAGATGTACATACATCTGGTGTTGAAACACCATCTGAGAAAACCTCCCTACCAGTTAAGATCACCACTGCACCACTTAGTGCACCAGCTTACAAACCCCTAAAAAGGTATGGATCCAGATTTGGTCTTGGCTACAACAGTTAGGATGAAAATAGAAACAACAATTCTGAATCCAGGACCAAGACTAGACCAAATTCAGAAAAGGACAGACCATAGTTTCAATCACTCATCCTTCACTGATGAAATCAAAACCTAGTGTAGTAAAACAGCAAAGTAAATCATCAATCCAACCAAATAAATGCAAAGGAGTTCAGAAAGGTAAGGGAAGACCTTACCCTTCTGAGGATGATTAGAATATCACACCCCCAAAATATAAGAAGAAACCATTTCATAACATGCATCATGTGTTTAAGAAAAACCAGTCAAGGCATATTCCTGAACACAAGAAGCAGCATGGAAATAAGTTTCCTTCTACGTATTCGAGAGTGAAAGAGGATGCAAATGCGCCAAAAAGTAGAGAAAAGTATCAGAATACCTCTAGGAGAAACACTAGAAGTTATTCTTCCATGCCTTATACATATGAAGTTGATGACTTTAATTATCCAAAAAGAAGATCCTTTGGATACACACTAGGAGTAGGAGGCATGACTGCTAACAGGTATGGACCCAAACAGTGTCGGGTACCTGAACAAAAATTATTTGTTTTGTAGGATGTCTGGTACATAGACAGTGGATGTTCCAGACACATGACAGGGAACAAGGGATTGCTCACTGACTTTAAAGCTTTTGATGGACCCAAAGTCACCTTCGGAGGCAAAGAAAACCCTGGTAAAATTAAGGGGGAAGGCATAATGCTCAAAAACAGCTTGAAGATTCCAAATGTGGCTTATGTCAAATGACTGAATTTCAATAGTATCATTCAATTTTGTGACAAAGGTTACAATGTGCACTTCAACAAGGAAGGATGCAAAGTGATTCAAAGCCAAACCAATACAGTTGTACTTGTAGGAAGAATAGAAGATAACATGTATGTAGTAGATTTGAAGACAGCAAGAGCAGAAACATGTTTGCTTGTCAAAAGTAAACAATCAACCAGCTGGATTTGGCGTAGGAGATTGAATCATACCAACTTCAAACCATCAACACACTATCAAAGAACAAGTTAGTTGAAGGCTTACCAGAGATCACATTCAAGAAAGAAAGTCTATGTGATGCATGTCAAAAAGGGAAGCAAATCAAAAGCTCCTTCAAGTCAAATCCCTATCAATCAACAGCAAGAATCTTACATCTATTGCATATGGATATTTTTGGACCAGTCACACCAGTCAGTGTAAGTGGAAAGAAATACACTGTAGTAGTGGTAGATGACTTTTCCAAATTCATCTGGACCATATTCATGAACAAGAAAAGATAGACACTCAAAAAGTTTCCAGATTTGCTAAGAAGAATTCAAAATGAGAAAGAACTAAAGATCATAAAGATCAGATCAGCTAGAGGCACAGAGTTTCTGAATGAAATTATTAGAACCTACTGTGAAGAAAATGGAGTACTGCATCAACTATCAGCAGCAGGAACTCCACAACAGAATGGTGTGGCAGAAAGAAGAAACAGGACACTCAAATAAGCAGTCAGAACAATGATTGCAGAAGCATGCTTGCTAAAGAGATTTTGGGCTGAAGCAGCAAATACAGCATGATATACTCAAAACAGATCAATCATCAACAAACATCTTGGAAAAACTCCATATGAAATATGGAATGGAAGAAAACCGAACATTTCACACTTTCACATCTTTGGATCTAAATGTTTTGTTTTGAATAGGAATCAGCTGCATAATTATGAGAAAAAGCTGATGAAGCAATCTTTCTGGGATACTCCGATACTAGCAAAGCTTTCAGAGTGCTCAATAAAAGAACCTTGGTGATTGAAGAATCAATTTATGTAGTCTTTGATGAACCAAAGACAAATGGTGAAAACCTTCAAGAATTTGAAGAAGAAGCAGGTCAAAGACAGGTTTATATGAATACAACAGTACCAGCTACCATTCTGAAACACAATTTTGGAAATCAAGATGAGCCACCAGTCCATACAACAGAAGAGGCACCAGCACAAGAACATGAAGCTGATACACAAACTGAAGTTGTGGAATCCCCAAGTCAAGAACAACTTCAACCTGACCTCAACTGGCTAAAAGACCATCCTGAAGATCAAGTCATTGGAGACATTCATACAGGAGTCAGAACCAGAAGACAACTAGAGAATATGCTAACATGTTTTCTATCGCTATTGGAACCCAAGACAATAGACGATGCAATCCAAGATGCTGACTGGATATAGCCATGCAAGAAGAAATAAATGCATTTGAAAGAAATGAAGTCTGGAAACTTGTTGACAGACCAGACATAGCCAACATCATTGGAACAAAATGGGTATTCAGAAACAAGATGGATGAACAAGGAACAGTTGTCAGAAACAAAGCAAGGTTAGTTGCAAAAGGCTACTCTCAAGCAGAAGGAATAGATTATGATGAAACTTTTGTACCAGTAGCAAGATTGGAAGAAATCAGACTATTTCTAGCATTTGCAGCCCATAAAGACTTCAAAGTTTATCAAATGGATGTCAATAGTGCATTTATGAATGGACTTTTGGAAGAAGAAGTATATATGGAACAACCTCCCGGTTTTCAACTAAATGGGAAAGAAGATAAAGTATACAAGCTCAAGAAGGCACTTTATAGACTTAAACAGGCACCCAGAGCCTGGTATGAAACACTATCACAATTCCTAATCAACAATGGATTCAACAAAGGAACGATTGATAAGACTCTCTTCTACTAGAGGAAGGAACAAGCACCCTGTTAGTCCAAATTTATGTTGATGACATTATCTTTGGATCAGAAGATGAGAAGCTATGTGAGAAATTTGCAAACTCAATGAAGAGCAAATTTCAGATGAGCATGATGGGAGAACTGAATTACTTTCTTGGACTACAAGTAAAGCAAATGAAAGATGGCATTTTTATCAATCAAGCCAAGTGCACAAAAGACTTGATACACAAGTATGGCATGGACACAAGTGGCACCTCAGATACACCAATGTGTGCAAGAACTATTCTTGGAAAATATGAAAGTGGAAATGATATTGATCAGAAGCATTATAAAGGAATCATTGGATCCCTACTTTATCTAACTGCAAGCAGATCTGATATAGCATTTACCGTAGGAGTATGTGTAAGATTTCAAGCTCAACCAAAAGAATCACATCCTCTAGCAGCCAAAATAATAATCAAATATCTGAAGAAAACCATCAACGTTGGAATTTGTTATCCAAAAGATGGAGGATTCAAGTTGATATCATATTCAGACTCTGATTATGCTGGATGCAAGATAGATAGAAAAAGCACCTCTAGAACCTGTCAAATGTTAGGCAGCAGACTAGTATCATGGTTTAGCAAAAAGCAAAGCTCTATATCCACATCAACAGCTGAGGCAGAATATATAGTCGCAGGCAGTTGCTGTGCACAAGTACTATGGTTCAGACAACATCAAAGGGATTATGGAATGGAGGAAAAGACAATTCCAACTATGTGTGACAACACAAGTGCAATTTCTACCACTGAAAATCCAGTATTACATTCAAGAACAAAACACATTGATGTGAGAAATCACTTTATCAGAGATCATGTGGAAAAGTGGATGTTATTCTAAAATACATACCCACTGAAGATCAATTGGCTGACATCTTCACAAAACCACTCAGTCATGAAAGATTTAGTAAATTCAGAACTGAGTTGGGAATGATAGAAATTGACTAAGGAGCAGCTAACTGGAGTAATCAGCTAAGTAACTTCATTAGCTGACTGAACCTTTTCCGTTATGAGTAAACTCATATGGCAGGTAGGGCACTAGTACTCAACAAAGTCAACTACACTGATTGTTAGGAATAGTTATATCAGCAGCTCAGTGAAGAAGTCGCTAAACCGGCTTAGTGACCAGCAAGGTCACTCCACCGAACTATGCATAAACAGCAAACTAAAGTGTGAACTAAATCAGTTTTATACACGTGGAAAATCAAGAAGTTATGGAGGATTATACTGTGGAAAATTACACATGTGGAGATCAATTCATAATCGTGGAGGTAACTATATTTATTTTCGAATTACAATCGCCTCGATTCCCGGTATTTATCATTACTTACCTCAATCCACTCCCTCACTACACTCAAATACCGTGATTTATATACATAAAATCACGCCATTACGTCAAAAAATCCTTCCATATTCAACCACGTTCACACTACCAAAAATCATCCTATTTAAACCACACTTAGACATTTTTCAGAAATCTTTATGCTCTCTTGCAAAGCATAAACCCTACCCTCTTTGCAAAATTACAGCTTTCTCTCTAAATCTCAATCTTACTCAAACAATGGCTTCATCTTCTTCAACCACCCAAACTGGAAAACAATATGAGAAGTCAATTGCCACTAGATCGTTCTTTTAAGAAGAACACTACTTAAAACTATGTGGAAATGACGAAGAAGCACAATGATTGGCAAAGGGATGCAAAAACCTAATATTGTTGACTTTTCTCAATCCTCTTATCAAGGACATTTGTTATGAAAGCCTCATCACCTTCTGGAATACAGCCAAGTTTGTTTCTGGGATCTTTGCTGAAGAATGCGCCGAAATGGGTGAGGACCGGATCGTTGCAATTGTCAATGGTACCGAAGTGGTTATTACGGCCAAGGTAATTTGCAAACACCTTAAACTCTCTAATAAAGGTCAAGCAAAGGTGGCTCTTGTCCCACAAAACTTGAGTGAATTCTAGGTAAAAATTGCTTAGCCGGCAAACCCAGGCTCTAAGAAATTCAACTGTCTTAGATCCGCCTTGAAGAAACCCTTCAATGAATTCAGTCCTTTAGTTGGAAAAAAATTGAAGGAAAGTTAAGGGCAAATAATGCCATGACCGAGGTTAGTTGCGTCTGATGGGAATCATCTACAACAGTTTGGAGTTCAATTGGGACAACTATTTCTTCCTAAGAATCAATGCCAAATCCAAGGAGAGGCCAATGCGGCCAAAAAGGGCCTAGCAAAAGGAAAGAAGAAAAAGAGACATTTTTGGGTGAAAAAGTCCTATGGAATTCAATTACACTATATGTTGCATTGTCTGCAAGTCCCTGTTGTAAAACTCCACAAACTACACGAATCCAAAATCATGTTTACCTATGTCAAACAGACAAAGAAAGCAAAATAAGGGAAGCTCAAGCAACCCAGTAGAATCACAACTGTTCAAAGAAGGAAACCAAAAGTTCAAAGAAATCTAGACAAAGAGGAGTTTGGAAAATTAATCGATGAAGCAAAAAAAGAGGAATCAGAAGATGAAGCAGAGCAACAAGAGGAAGAAAGTGGAAGTGAGGATAAACAACTTCAAAATGAGGAAGTTGCTAGAGACACTGGAGATGATGATGAGGAAACTCCAGAAGAACCAGTACAGATGTCTGCAACTGATATTGATGATCGAATTGCAGCGTATCTTGAATGGTAAGAAGGTGACTCAAGACTTCAGCTTCATGACTTAGAACACATGCATGCTGAGGAGGCTTGGTTCTTTGACTTTCTGAGGATCAACCCTGGTTGGTGTACTGGATGAATCCCCATTATGGGACATGGTTGATGCTGCAAAAGCAAAACTACCCCTGACTTCTGACAAACACAGTGATGAATAAGCTGATGACGGTGATGACGGTGATAATGATGATGATAATGGTGATAATGATGATGATGACGGTGCTGATCAAAATGATGATGGTATGGATCCAAAAGCTACTGAGAAACAAGACAAAGAAGTTGAACCACTAGCTGATGCAATTGATGATAAAATCTTCTTAAGCTCTTTTCTACAAACACATGAATCTGCAAAGTCAACCCTACCGGCTAAGGCAACACCTCAGCAACTGTCTATTGACTCTCCGGCTGAACCAACTACAGTATTGGACACTGGCTCTGCTGCTGCAACACCAGTCAAGACAACCCTTGGCACAAAGGAAGGGGGAACAGGAGACTGTTCACATCTACTCAAGTACTTGAAGAAGTAGAAGGTGGTGTAGATGTTACTCAACCAACAGCACAGCACCAAGAATCTGTTGAGGTTCCTCTCACAATGCAACATCAAGAAAGAGGCCAGCAAATAGAACCAGAACCAGCTACTATCCGTCACAAGTTTACCCAAATGAACACTGGCATAACAAATGCGAACTTTGAAAGGGCAGCAAACTTGTTGGCTGAGGAACTGGTACAACAAGCAATGTATCTCAGATCTATGACTCTGACATTTAATATGAAAGCCACTTCATAGAGAAAAGGTTTCAAGCTGTTACTGAGTACATTGATGCACAAAACATTGTTGTGCAAAGACAAGGTGACTTGATGAAACAGTTAAACCTCAATATCACCAACAATCTTCCAGGACTCAGACAACACATTTCTCAAGAAAATGAGTCCATGGCACTTGCTTTTGGCACCAGATTTCTAAATTTAACCCAGAAGCTGACTGATCATGATTCACGGTTCACTTCTATTGAGTCCAAACTAGACACTCTGGTTGGTACAGCTGAAGCCACAAACAGTATCTTACTACAGCAAAGGGATAATGCTGCCAAAAAGAGGGAAAGAAGTGATAAGCCTGAAGAAGGATCAATAGTTATACCCTCAATCTTCACTGAGGAGCAGCTAAGAGCAAGGGACAGAGAACTCAGAATTCAAAATGTAGCTGAAGAACAGCTAAGAAAAACAAGAGAGGAGAGGGAAAAGATAGCAAATGAACCATGCATAGGTTTTCCTCATCCCATCCAAAGAAGAGATGATGATAGAGAAAGCTCAGGTAGACAGCAAAGGCATGGATCAAATCAGCAAAGAGGATCAGCAAGCCAACAAATATTCAGCACTAACAGAGGTAACACTAGCAGAAGAAGCAGCAGCACCAGATATGCTGGTGAGAAAAGAACATTTACTAATCACAGATACATGGAAGAATATGATGTTGAAGTACCAAAATAACGTAAGAGAGTTATTCAGAGTCCATGACGGTCTGTATCCAAATCAAACGCAATATGAAGCATGGGTTGACTGGCTAAGCTATCAGGATGAGAGGATGATAATTGATATGGCCAAAATTTACAATGATGTTATGAGACAGCATACTTGATCAGACTCAGCCAGCCGACCAAGTACAGCCATACCCCTCTCTGCAAAAGGACCAGAAGATTTGCCCAGTGAACAACAAGAAGATTTCAATTAGATTGCAAAATTCTTCATCCTTTGGGGAAAATGAACCAACAAGAACAATGGGGACTGTTCAAGAATCTCAAGTTTGCTGACTCATACATTGCTGGAGATAGGGATAGACTTGAAAAATACTTTGGAGAACCTAGGGCAAATGAGACTATGCCTGATTTTCACAGGCTCTTTGACAAGAGGATATTTCCGGGAGTCTCTGAGTATACTGTTATGGCATACTGGAAGTGGAATATTCCAGAAATCCATTGGAAAGATGTGGAGGAGGTCCAGACCACTAGGTTCAAGAGGTACAAAGCAGAATTAAGGAAAATTTAATTTTATTACTCTGAATATGGTTTGAACCTACATTTCTTATTGCCCATGAATGGATGAATAAAATTTTTGAGTTTTATTCTGTTGTTTATTATCAAACTTTTATACACTTATGTTCAGGCTTATGAGGGTTGTGGCATCATCAAAAAGGGGGAAATTGTTACATTTTATTATGTTTTGATGATGGTCATACTAGATGTTATAGCACGCCTGAAATAAGTTAGAATTCTCTGTATAAGTCTTTACTTAGAGTCTGACATGTTGTATAAGTTGATTCAGACAAGTATTGTACTAGTTTGTTGGGCGGCTAAGTAAAAAACAGATACCCGGCAGAGTGAAGCCAGCCAAGTACCAGCAGAGAAGCATGAAGACATTATGGTCTGACTTATAACCAAGGAAGTCTGTGATGACCTAGGATAAGTCTAAGTTATAATTCAAATGATGAATTACATTGTCAAATATGGTGTACACTGATCTCACCCCAAATCAAGGATCAGTGAAGTACAAGAAGTACCTGGAAGAACAAAGAGAATAACAAAGCAGTAAACCGGAAAAGTAAACTGACTATCGGTTGAGTAAAAATAAAGCAGTGAAGGAAGAACCAAACAGCCAAGTCAGAAGAATCACTTAACCATTCAGGTAACAGCCATAAACTTTACTCAATCAAATTTCAAATGAAGAAGATCAAGCATTAAATGCACAATCAATTGAGGATCAATCTAGGACGGATTTTCTAATAAACGTTTGAGGAAAAATCCGATCACTGAAATCAAGGAGAATGTAATTAAGGAGGAACCAAGAATTAAATCAAAGATTATTCTCCACATTAAAAATAGCCAACGGACGGAAAATCAAATCAATGATTATCAAGGCTATAAATATAAGGCATTGACAGACAAGAAAAACAACGATTGAATCTGATAAGAAACAAGCAAAAGCTCTGTCAATTTGAAAAGCCTTCTATCTGTACTTAAAAGAGACATCTAGAGATCAACTCAGAAATCAGAGCTCAAATTCCACATCAAGCACTGAGATTGATCACAAGTCTGTGAATCCAATTCACATCAACTGAGGCAATTGAATCAGAGGAATCTGAGAAGGAGTTGCAACCTTTGTGATAGCTGCTGAAAGATTTGTCCTCAAGGAGCAGTGGTTGAGACTGGGTCATCAAAGCTTTTGAAGCCAGGGAGTGATATCCTTGAATATTGTGAAGCTTGTGTAGTCAAGGACAATCATACTATTGTATCTGTGAAAACAATAGTGAATTCCTCCAATCATCACAGGAGAAGAGTGGATTAAGAGATTACACCACCATGAATCACTATTAACCTTTGTGTCTATTTACTTTCAGCAATTTACTTTACAACACTTTATTTCATTACATACTTTATATCTGTGATTGCATAATCTACTTTGAACAACATTTTAAGAAGGGACTTATCCACTGCCCAAAAGCTTTTAAATACGAGAAAAGTTTTTGAAACTCCACTATAGTCATTCACCCTCCCCCCCCTCTGATTATAGTTTTACCCTTCTCTGGACCAACAGTCATAATTTGGTTTTATCAATCGAGAATTATAACGTAAATAAAAGCTTGCTAAAACTACAACATAAAAATAAAGATAAAAGAGTGTTGTTGTTTATTGTTCGGTAAAAACTCGTCTTAAATTTATAATTACCGGAACACCCCAAGTGCAAGGCTCGTAGTAAAGGTGTTACCGGGTCGTCCTAAGGGAATCGAACGTCTATCGGATCAAGTACAGTTAACGTATGGTGAATTGTCACGAAAATCTAATTAAAACTACTAAAGTCTATGAATTCTATAATCCTAAATAGGTTTGTCTAAACTGACAAAACAGAAAATATCAAAATAACAATGAAGGAAATAAAAGTTGAAACAATCAAATTAAATTCAATTAAACTAAAAAATTCTAAACCGATATGCAAAAAGTACGAACTTTCTTATGAATATAAAGGAATAGTAGGGCAACACGGATCCACCAAACAACCACCACCCAACCAAGTTATGAGTTAAATTAAATTCCTTGGTATGATCTAACCTAAATTTGATCTAATTTCTTTAATCAAATTTATTTAGGGTTCGTTTTCTTTCTCAAGTAAAACAACATAACAATGAAGAACATGATCATGAGTTCGTCTCCGAATCTCCTACCCAATCAATAATAAACAATCTCTTGAATTATTATTAATCGTATCAAAAGAACGGTTCTATATATGAATCTAATTCTCATTAAAATTCAAAACAGATAAACGTTTCATTGATTTCTCAATCTAATAAAACGAACATTCAAAACTATTCAATTGATAAGGAAAATAAAACTCAAACTCACTAACAATCGCTACTTGAAAATCCCTTGGTTGTGATGGTGGTGTGTTGGCTTCATCCCGTTGTCCTACTGCGAACTGTTTAGCCCTCAATCATCCTTGATCTCCAAGAAAGAATTGAAAGAAGAAGACTCATCTTTTTATGTGTTTAGTGCGGCTGCTGCTAGGGTGCAGCTGTTGTGTGTAAAAAATTCTGATTTTAGGGTTTAGAATGCGCTGCTATTTATAGATTTTTAAGGCGGCTAGGGCTAAGTCGGCCGTGGACGCCCGTCCGGTTCTTTGGACGCCCGTCCACTCTGCTTGAAATCTTCGAATCGGGCCGAGTCATGATCAAACGCCCGTCCTTCTTTAAATCAGACGCTCCTCCGCTGAAAATCTGTCAATCCTGAATCAACTTCTCCTCATGGACGCCCGTCCACTTTTTATGGACGCCAGTCCACTGGACGGGACCTCAAACGCTCGTTCAGCTGTCTAAATCTTCATTCCAATCTTCAACTTGCATCTTCCTCCTTCCATCAAATCTCCAATTATGCATCTTTTCAGCTCCTTCAACAACATGCAAGCATACCTACAAGGCGATAGAAACGAGCAAAGTGTAAAATCGTACAAAAACACATAAAAACTACGTAAACAACTCGATTCTTCACTTTTAAACGTTTCAAACTCCATTCTCTCAATTTATCCTTTTAGCAAGTGATTTTCTATAAAAATTACTAAAACACGGAAGATATTGTTACGAAGTAACTCGATATAAACCACAAAATTAGTCGTAAACATTTATACATGCAAAACCTAAAATGGTCTTTTGGTTTATGATTTTGCTCCACCTAGTCAACTACTCCCAATTGACTTTCAAGAATTTTCCAAAATTCTTTAGTGTCCAAGATCTCATCTAGCTACCCCGATTCCTGACGTGGGCCGATAAACCGAGATAATTCGACAAGTAGGTAACACTTTACCAATCACGTCTCTATGTGACTCTTGGTGGTTACTTAGTTAACACTTTGACACTTTACATCACTGTGTATAGATAACCCATTGTCTCTAAAATTAGACGGTCCAGACGTGGGCCAATCACCACTAAACTTTAGTTAAGTCACAACCCAATATTCGCAAGATCTCATACTATCATATCCCAATAATAATGATATACCCGAGGTAGGTCAACTCTCGACGTGGGCCGATCAGTTGGATCCGAACAAGGGCTTTTCACCATCATTATAATTTTGGGAGACAAAATTACGACTTTATTTTGTTGTGGAGTATTTTGAATTAATTCAATTAATTAATTAGTGACGGTCTCATCAAATATATCTATCTCTATAGACATGCATCCTACACATTCATTTAGATCGTGCCTAGTCATGCATCTATCATATCACATAAAATAAATACAAGCACAAAATATATAAATGCGTAAAGTAACTGGTATGATCATGAATTTTTCCTGTGTGCGGTTTCAAATACAAAACTGACGAAACTGCGGGTCACAATCTAAGGGTAGCTGCAACCGCCAATAGGATCTCTATGAAATCATGCTTTGGCCTCTGTCTTCTGCTCCATCATGTTACATAATTTTATCTAATAAAATAAATACACCAGCCGCACACGGGGGGAGCTAACGGGAATGGAAAATGCAGAAAATAAACTAGGTCAAGTTCTTCATAACGGCCTAGGAACAATTTTGAAACCAACAGAAGATTTAAATCAATCACATATATCCTATTGGTCGAGTCTATATAACCAAGAGAAGATTTAAATCAATCATATCTACTACAATATCTAATTCATTAAATAAAATCATATGAAAAGATAAAATCTATATTTACCAACTTGCGTCTTAATTAATCGATTAACGTTTAATCAATTAACTAATTTCTTCTAATCAATTAACTAATTAACATTTAATTAATTAATGACTTCAATCGAAATAAAATTAACGATTAATTTTAAAACGATTTCTATTTTAATTTTAATCAATTAGAACTATTCAAAAATAAATAAAAATTAAAATTAAGTCTTTTTTTTCTTCCCTTTTGATTCCTAATCAAAAGGGATACCTATGGTTTCTAAAACCAAAAGACACCCACCTGTGCCCTTTCCAAAATCAAAATTTTGAAAAGGGCCTAGGCCTAAGCTTTTTCCAAAATCAAATATTTTGAAAAAGGCCTAGGCCTATTCCAAAATAAAATTTGGAAAGGCTTAGGTGAATCATATTACCAAATAATGCCATGTGGTATCCCATTGGTCCAAACTATTTGAACCATTATTAAGCCACATGACACCAACTAAACTAAGAGATACTACCAATCACAACAATGAACCATATTGAAACACAAATACACAAAACAAAAAAGGGACCCACCGAGCAGCCACCAGCCGACAGAGACAGCCAGGAGACTGCTGCCGCCACCGGACGGTGGTGATACCGCCGCCAGTCGGCCAAGCACCACCTGAATCTGTGTTTGTTTCATTTCTTTTCGTATATCGTTTTGCGAATAGAAAATCTTTCATCTTTTAATTACGTGATTTAAACGATAAAATTAACTATGCAAATTAACTAATTCTTATTGCTTAAACACAAAGCTCGAAGCTCGATCCGATACCACTGTTAGGAAATCTACGCTGGAACACAGCGGAATTGAAAATTTATTTACTTTTAACCAGGATCGACTTCGTTTAACACAATAAACACATTAAGTTAGTAGACGGTGATTACCTCGCTTGATCTAAAAGATCGACGCTCTGACCGTCTGCGGAGAGTAGTAGTGCGCGTAAGCCGTCCATGTGTCCGGCCTCTATCAATATCCACACGAGCACCTCACCGGAATCCTCCTTAGATAGCTATTAGAAAAATCCGGTTGTTAGACCGGCCTTTTCCCTCTGAGCTAAATCTTTCTCTAAGAAGCTCTCAGTTTATTTTGTAAATTAGAACTCTTCTAATTGTGATGTTACAAAAGATATCCAAGCCTCCCTTAAATAGGGTGACATGCACCCCATGTAGATCTCAATCTGATTGGGAGAAGCTCATAGTAAATTGGGGAGAAAGAAAATCTTTTACTAGTAAAATAAGGAAAATAGATATTCTAGATTTATCTAATTTAATATAATATCTCATATTAAATAAATCCAAGATATTGTCAATATCTAATATTGACTATCTTTATCTTATTACCATAAATCAATTTATGCAAATCCATCAATATCTAGTATTAATATATGATAATACTATTAATTAAATTGCACAATCTTAGCGTATCTTATACACTCACTATCTGCGCCCCATGTGCCAATAAATTGGCATCCGAAATACTTTTTAATTAATCAACATAATTAATATCTTGTATTTAATTTATTCATAATAAATAAATACCACCATATTAATTTATCACTATGACACTTTATAGTCGATATAAACTTTCCTAATTTGGTTATTGCTATAACCGTATTTTAATCCGGCTAGATGTTCTTATGTGTCTGACCCGATAGGCTTCCAAATATGTTGGCCGTAGGCACAAAGTGCATTTTACTAAAATACCCTTCATACCTAAAGATCATGGTATAGCATCTAGCAACACACCGTGACCCCCAATCATCGGAAGAGTCAAATGCAATGACTACTACCTTTCATGTGAAATGGTTACCGTGTAAATACAATCATATCGCTGTTACAATATCCATGCGGTCGTATCTCGAGTGTCAATACATTAACGACCATATCTTATAATCTGGATATCATGCTCTCTCGAAATAACTCATTTACTCCTACTTTGCAAAGATTCACGAGAGCTAGACATTGCTTATAAGAAGGCCCTTTCGAGATCTCATCAACCATAACCACTATCATGATTTCTCTTTCACAGTATGACACTGAGGACGTCATCATATAAAAATATCGTAATTGGTCCGTTAAATAAACAAATATATAATAACATAAAGCCATATATTATATGTATAAACATAAAGAAATAGTAGAAATGATCCGAACCGGTCGGATCCGGTCCAACCCGATTGGGTTTAGGACACTATATCAACACCCTGCGTTTCTAGATGTGTTGTGTCTCTTCTCTTCTACCTTTTCCTTTTTAGACTCAACCTTCTCGGCTTATCGTTTTTGCTTATTTGCCTCTTCTCTCTGGCAATACTTGTAGGCAGCGTCCATGCATTCTTATATAGTCCTGGGGAGTCTACTGCTTAGTTTTGTGTATAGTTGGCCTTCCCGGAGTCCGGCCACAAACGAAGTAATTAACAGCGAATCGTCTATGCTTTGAACTTGCACAGCCTCCTTGTTGAATCTTTTTAAATATTGAAGGACAGATTCCTCCTTCTTTTGTTTGAGTGTATGTCGGTGGGTCTCATTCCTCTGAAACGGCCGGTCAGTGACAAAGGCCTTAAGGAACATCCTCCTTAGGGTCTTTAAAATTAGAAACCGACCCTGGTGGGAGTCTACGAAACCACTCACGGGCCCTGCCTATCCGGAGCATAGGGAATGTTTGGCACTTCATCTCGTCTGAAGTGTTGAACAAACTCATATGGGTGATATACTGGAACAAATGATCTAATGGGTCCTTAGATCCATCATAGGGGTCCAGCTTTGGAACCTTGAAGCCTGCAGGTCGATCATACTCATCTATTTGCCTTGTGAAAGGCGAAGCGAAGTAAAAGTCATCCATCTTCTTGCCCATCATGGCGTTGATCTCAGCCCGGGCTGCCTCCCTAACTTGAGCATTCAATAGTTTGTTCCCCTTGTTCGAGACAGAAGCATCTTCATCCTATTTTTGACTATGAGGATTTTTTATCCAGTTTCCACCTCTATGTTATCCTCTTCCAATTGTACGGCCTGGAGGATGGCCTATCTAGTAAAGGGATCCATGGCCGACAATTGCTCTTTAACGGATTGCTGCTCTGAATTTATGGAGGTTTCTTCTTATTGCTCCGCCTGGCTTTCTGTATCGGCATCCTCGTCCTCATGGTCACTGTTTTGATTGTATTTGGGCGTTTTTTGCGTTTGCAGCCGCAACAGCATCCTTCTGGGCCCGTGTGTTGGGTTTTGGTGGCATGATGATTAACTCATATCCTCCACAGGCAATTACCAATAGAAGGCTCTCCTTCTAGCGCCAATTGACGAAACAGAATTTGTCGGGTGTAAAATCTGGGTCTTTTGATCTAGTGATAACTGGTGAGGATGAATAATCAAGGAAAATATGAAGATGAGAGGGGATTTTGTGGGGTGATTTTGACTGAGCCTGGGAACTCTCCGGGATGCCTACGTATCCAATATGTATGTTGGAATCAAGTCTGTTGTAGTTCTTTATGGTTGTTTATATAGGGGTAATTGTGCCCTAGGCCTACATGGGCCGTGTCCAATGTGGACTCTCGTTTCGTGTTATTCAAGCAAGAGATAAATCTTAGATTATCCCGTGATTTTAGGAGATAATTATGATATTCAAATATTCGTATTAAAAGATAAGGATCGGAGCTTTAATGTCTTAGGATTCTTTTCAGAACTTATCGCATAACTATTGTCATTATCAAATTCATTTAGCCGACGTGCGGCGAGATTCGGAGGTCGGATTGACCGAGCTATGTTGGTCGGCCCCTAATCGACCTGCGGTAGACCGAGGGACAACCCGAACAGCTTTCTTCCACGAGGGCTCAGTTCAGCCCCTTCGCCTATGATGGGACTCCGGGCCCTTATGGTTAGGGGATTCAGTCTTCTCTTGCTACTAATTAGGGCATCACGTGATTGGCACGTAAGTGGTGAAATCCGATGTCGTCACTACCCAACCCCAAAAGATATATTTTCTTGTTAAATTATGTTCTCAACCTTTTTGTAATCGTTAATGGTGTTGTGCCCTTAATAATATTTTCTTAAAATAATATCACACACTATATCAAGAATTTTCCTAGAGTCAAAAGTACATAAGGTACTGTAACGATCGCAAAATAATTATTTGCATGACAAATAATTATTGGAGGGGTAGGGATAGGGTTAGGGTGGGAAAATGTTAGCGGAGGGGCGAAAATTTCAAAGGAGAAAAAAAAAAACAACCATGTGGGGCTGGGGCGGTAAAGTGAGCAGTTTTTTTTATATTATTTTGTGAGTTTTCAAATTTTTAAGTATTTTTATTTCATTTTATTATTTTATAGATTTTTTAATTTATTATAGTAATTTTCTTTTAATGTATATTGTCCATTGGTAAAATATTTCAAAATTTGTAAAAATGGTGTAAGGAAGTTTAAAAATAATTAAGGGGAGTTGTGCCCTTTACAATAAAATTTTTAAACATCCTTGAACCCTTTTTACAAATTTTAAAAGATTAACACCCTTTTTACTAAATAGTTAATGTGCCATACCCTTTATATAAATTTTCCCTAAATTTAAATACCCAGTTTAGGATATCACACACATCATCGTTATTCCTTTATCCGTTAATTTGTCAGTTTTAGTGATTCTAAAACCATCGTATATCATAATTGTGCATTGTATCACTACATTGTTACTTTCAGCATTTATTTGTATTGTAATCGCATTCATTTAGACTAGCTCATATTTTCAAAGTTTCTATTTTCATACTTCCATGGCATCTACCTTGACCCCTCTGTTAGGAAATCAACTAGTTTTACGCAGTGGAATTTAAATTTTGATTTCCGATCCCAAGATCGACTTCGTTTAATACAATAAACACGTTAAGTTAGTAAACGGTGATTACCTCGCTTGATCTATAAGATCGACGCTTTGACCATCCAGGGAGAGTAGTAGTGCGCGCAAGCCATCCATGTGTCTGGCCTCTATCAATATCCACACGAGCGCCATGTAGGAATCCTCCTTGGATAGCTACTAGAAAAATCCGGTTGCTAGACCGACATTTTCTCTCTCTCTAAAACTCTCTAGAAGAAGCTCTCTCTTTTTCACAAGAATTATGAACTCTTGGAATTGTGATGTACAAAAGAGCTAGTCAACCCTCTCTTATATAGAGGGTGGTGCGCCCCATGCAATCTCTCATTCCCAATGGGAAAAGCTTCTGAGTAGAGTAAGGAGAAATAAAACATTTTACAACTAAAATAAGGAAAATAGATATTCTAGATTTATCTTATTTAATTTCATAAATCCAAGATATTGCCAATATCTAATATTGACTATTTTTATCATATTACCAAAATCAATTTATACAATGGGCATGGGTCCAAAAGGACACAAAATAGATTTAATTAGGCAAATAGGACTCTAAGGTTTATTATTTGGTTATAAGGACACAAATTAGATAGATAGACTGAAATACCCTAACTGAAGAAAAAAAAATTAATAAAAAAGGGGGAGGAGACATACGTTGAATCTAAATGTGTTTTTTTTTTTGAAACACGCACTACTATTGTTGTGTTTTGTTTTTTTTTCCTAGAGGTTGTTACTTGAAAGTGTGGTTTTTTTTGGGGTATTTTTTTTCTGAACGGTGAAATTTTTCTTTTCTTTTTCATTGACCACCACGATGCATTGACCACCATGATACATTGACCATCCCGATGCATTAACCACCGTGATGTAGTGACCACCCCGATGCATTGACAACCGTGATGAATTGACACCGCGATGAGTGACCACCGCGATGCACTGACACCCGCGATGCATTGACCACCGTGATGAAGTGACCACCGTAATGCAGAGACACCGCGATGAAGTGACACCTCGATGCTCTAACAACCGTGATGCAATGGCCACCGCGATGCAGTGATCACCCCGATGCAGTGACCACCGCGATGCAGTGACAACCTCGATGGATTGACCACCGCGATGCAGTTACCACCCCCGATGCAGAGACATCACGATGCAGTGACCACCTCTGATGCAGAGAAGCCGCAATGCAAATACACCTCCAATACATAAACCATCGGGGTGCATTGACCACCCTCAATCGATTGACCACCGCGATACAGTGGTCACCCCGATGCAGTGACCACCCCCGATGCAGAGACGCATCGTGATGCAGTGACCACCCTGATGCGGAGACACCGCGATGCAGTGACTACCCCGGATGCAGTGACCACCCCCGATACAGAGATGTCGTGATGCAGAGACACCTCCAATGCAGTGACCATCGCGATGCATTGACCACCGCGATGCATTGACCGTCCTCAATCTATTGACAACCGCGTTTCCACCCCGATGCAGAGACACCATGATGCAGTGACCTCTTCTAATATAGAGACACCGCGATGAAGTGATACCGTGATGCAGAGACACAGCGATGAAGATTGGGCAATTGAATCTAAACAGGAACCTCAGAGTTGGTATCTGATGTATGTCAACTGGATGCTAAAATTATACGATGTTTTACCCTAATTCTTCAGTATATAATGATAAATACGTATCGATTATAGTGGAATTAGTTATAAATCAAATCAATTTCATTTCATAATTTTATATGATTAATATATAAATTTTATTAATAAATGTTGACCTAGTTATCTATAATTTATCATCAAAAGTTATTAATGTTGTGATTATGTCTGTTTTGTAGTGAAAGAAGAGCAGAAAAGAAATGGAAAGAAATGGGAAGCATTCGTTTTATTTCATGGAAGATTCATAATTGTTGATGTCATGGCGTGAGCCACAACATCAAAAGTGGCGTGAGCCACAACATCAAAAGTGGCCTAAGCCACAACTTAAATGGTGCAGGCCACAATATCAAGCACATGCGCATTAAATGCAGGAGTCACATCTCAACCACTTTGGTCACACATGGCTTAAGCCATACCAAAAGTGGCGCAAGCCACCTTATTAAATTGCAAAAATTTGGCAATATACTATTGCTCATCAGTGAAGAAAAAGGAGAGTTCGACAGATAGAGTTTTTGGAGAAGCTTGAAGGCAATATTACCAGAAAGGCTCTCTTAGCCAAAAATCACCATCATTTTAACATTTTAATCCTTGTAATATTTTAGAACTATCATTTTGAGAAGATCAAGTCTTGAAGTGGATGTATAGGAAACAATTAGCTGTGCTCCATCTTCATCAAAACTAGAGTAGATGAATCTCACCTTGGGTTCATCATTCGAATTTGGTAATCTATTAGCTTTTACTTTGATATAAGTGTTCTTGTTATTATGAATGCTAGCTTTAACTTGTTGGTAGTTATGATGATAAGTGGCTAGTTTCTTGTATTGATTAAGATGATATAGTAATGATAGTTAATCCTTGTATTGTTTGGAGTTGATCATTTTATTGCTAGCTTCTATTGTGTTGAAATCCTCTTGCTTGCTTTGATTGTTAATGTGTGTATTGGAGTAATTAACCATTGCATGCACCTACACAACTAGTAGATACCGAACGGAGATGTTAGTTGTGAGATGATGGTAAGAGGGACGGAAGGTAGAATCGACCGTAACGGAATTTGATTCCTTATCCGGGGAATATTGCATTCATGTGTTTATCGTGTCAAGTCATTAGGTTTAAGGTACTTAATCCAAGGATGAGGCATAGTGTAATTTTACACACTCATAAGAGGGAAAATTGCATGTTTTGGAATGCACCATTCACACAATAGCACACCTTTGTTGATCGACTTCAATCAATTTAAGGGAATTAACTTCAACTATAAACCATCTTAGTCAATTTCTGTTATCGTTTGAACAATCTTTGTAGTTAATTATTAGTCTTTTAAACAAAACTGCGATTCGGATCAAGATAATGATAACTAATCGGTGTTTAACCTCACATTTCCCTTGGGAGACGACCTTGACCACCACGCTAGACTACGATTGACCCGGTACACTGCCGGTGAGATTGAAACCCTAGAAATGTTGCATCAAGTTTTTGGTGCCGTTGCCGGGGATTTGTAACGGTTTCTACTTATATTAGTTTAAAATTCTTGAGAAAGAATCAAAACTATTTTCTAACCTAATTCTGTTTTATTTTCTTTTGGTACTTACCTCTTGGTAAGTTACCAAGTGTTGTTCACTGTTTTCTTGTTGTTTCTATTTTGCAGTTGATGACCCGTTCTAGAAGCGGTAAGGCCCCTCTCACTCCATACAAGCCCGACATCAACAATTCTGGAAGGCGATTCTGGTGAGAACAAGCGAGGTCAAACTAGCTAAGGACAACTTGGTGAAGAAACTTCCCAAGAATCATCTAACCAAGAAATAGATATGGCCGAGATTAGCGATGAAACACAAGGTGATCAAGGATTAAATCATGCCCAAGGGCATGGTCAAAACCAAGCCAACTTAAATCCACCACCCATTCATCCACTTCACCCAAATCCGAACAATCAAAATCCCAATGACCAACAAAACCAGAATCAAAACAGAAATCAAAACCAAAACAGAAACCAAAACCGGAATCAAAACAACCGTAATAACCAAAACAACAATCCTCCATTTCGACCCCTATGTGATCAAATAGTTAGAAGAAACCAACCAAATGATCCTATCCGTTTACCTAATGAAGGAGCTAACAACTTTGAAGTGAAAGGTCATCTCTTTGGATTGATTGATACTCGTTGTCAATTTTTTGGTGAAGATCACGAAGATCCACATCAACATCTTCATCTATTTGAGCAATTTTGCAACACGGCTAAGAGCCATGGTGTTCATAAGGAGTTGACAAGGATGTCAATGTTTCCTTTTTCATTGACCGGAAAGGCCAAGGACTGGTTTTCATCTCTTCCTCATCACTCATTGACTAGTTGGGAAGAAATACAAAACGAATTTTTAAAGCAATATTTCACACCCGGGAGAAATTTGAAATTGAAAGTTGAAATTGCTAACTTCAAGCAAGGAGTTGAAGAGTCTCTCGGAAGTGCATGGGAAAGATTTAAAAAATTGTTGAGAGCTTGTCCCGATCATGGTTACACTCTTGAAATGCAAATCCAACTCTTTTGTAGACAATTGAAACATGAGTCCCGTGCGGATGTTGATCATGCATGTGGCGGTTGTTTGATGATGCGTGATGCACAAGAGGTATATGATGCTATTGAAAGAATCTCGAAAAACAATAGAATGTGGTAGACCAGATCGAGTACAAGAAAAGTCGCTTTTGTAGGAGAAGCTACGTCCCAATCGGAAGTGCTAGCTCAACTAGCTTCTCTTAACAAAAAATTCGATGGTATGAAATCTAGCAAGACTTCGGATATGTATGCACAAGGTGAATGCCCGATTGAGGAAATGAGATATGATAATGATACAACTTTTACAACGGGTGAATCGAGAGAACCTACAAATGAAGAGGTTAGTTTCATGCAACAACATCAAAATTTAAACAATGCTTATTCAAACTCCTTTAATGCTATAAGGAGAGATCATCCAAATTATCGTTGGTCCGAAAATGCAAACAAGCAAGGCCAACCACCATTCCCTTTACAACAAAGAACCTCTTTCAACCCAAATTCCCAAACTCGAAACTTCCAAGGAAATTCCTCCACCTATCCACAACAACCACCAACTCGATCTTATCAACAACACACCACCCAAAGCATTCCCATTACTCAAAATACTACTCAATCAAATGACAATGTCGACAAATGAGGAGCAATGATGGATAATCTTATGGGTGTGGTATCTACTCAAGCTAAGAACATGGAATCCATGATGACTTCTATGAGTTCGGTTACTAAGGATCTTAGCTCTTTGAGGACTACGATGAGTGGTCATGATACAAGAATGAAGACCATAGAAGCATCAATGCGGAATGTAGAAGAACACTTGAGTAGGGAAGGAGAAAGAAAGAGTAGTAGACCACCCGGTGGACTTCCTAGCAAAACCGAGAGGAATCCAAGGGAGGTTAATGTTATCGTTGCTCGTAGTGGAAGGGTTTGTGGAAGCAACGGTGTGGAAAATCCCGGAAATAACGAAGTGGAAGATGATTTAGATGACAAATTCGAAAAAGAGGAATTGACTGAAGAAGAATAGGAGATTGTTGACAATTTTTTGAGAAGGGATAGGTATGTTGAAAAGGAAAGTGATGATGAAGAATGGGTGAAAGTGCCTAGAATCTTGAAGAACCCTAGAGCAAGTGATCTAAGGACCTTATTTAATGAACATGTGAGAGAGGATCAAGTTGAAGAACATACAATTCTTAAAAACTCTCCACCGGTTCACACTCAAAAAGCTCAAAGGGAACCAAGGCAAAAATCGAAGAAGGAAAAGCAAGAAGACATTGATTGGCGGCCACCTAATGCCCAAACTTTCGAGGAAGCTTCTCCATCTCAACCGAACGACAAGGGTAAGGGAGGTATGAATTCTAATCCCACTTTAATTGACCTTGAATCACTCCCGTATCCCCTAAAGGAACAAATTAAAAAGTTGAAGATGGATAAAAAATATGCTCGTTTCCTTGATACTTTTCGCCATTTGAATATTAACATACCCGTAATTGAAGCCTTAATTAACATGCCTACTTATGGGAAATTCCTTAAAGATATTTTGTCAAATAAAAAGCGTTTAGAAGAATATGAGGAAATTTGTCTTAATGAGGAATGCTCCGCGGTCTTACAACACAAGCTTCCTCCTAAACTTAAGGATCCCGGTAGTTTCACCATACCATGTGAAATCGAGGGATTTTTGTTTAAGAGAGTACTTTGTGACCTCGGTGCAAGTATAAATCTCATGTCTTATGCGGATTATAAAAAACTTGGAATAGGAGAACTTAAAAACACGGAGATGACTCTCCAATTGGCGGATAGATCGATTAAATATCCTAAGGGAGTCATCGAAGATGTTTTAGTTAAGGTCGATAAGTTTTACTTCCCGGTTGATTTTGTGGTGATGGAAATGGAGGAAGGGTATTCAACACCCCTTATTCTTGGTCGTCCTTTCCTAGCCACGGGAAGAACTCTTATTGATGTTCAAAGAGGTGAGGTAATCTTGAGAGTTAATGAGGATAAAGTCACTTTTAATATCTTCAAAGCAATGAAACATCCATACGACTCACGAGAATCATGTTCTTTTATAGATGCTATATCTTCTATTTGTGTGGATCGTACTAACTTACAGGCCTTTGAAGATAAGCTTGAAGAATGCTTGGCTTTATCAATCTATAAAGAAGAAGAAAATGACAAAGAAATGAAGGAAGTGATCTTCCACTTGGATGTCGGCGGGCCTTTTAAAAGACAACCATGGCACCGGTATTTGAAACTAGATTTGAGTGGACCTGTTTTGAAGCCTTCAGTGGAAGAGCCACCAAGAAATCAGGAATTGAAACCGTTACCTTCTAATCTTAAATATGCTTTTCTTGCAAATGATAAATTGTCACCTGTTATTATTTCTTCGTCACTAACCGAGTTGCAGGAAGACCAATTGCTAAGGATGCTTAGAAAGCACAAGAAAGCATTCGGTTGGACGGTAGCAGACATTCATGGAATTAGCCCGGAAATTTGTGTGCACAAGATCATTTTGAATGATAATGCTATACCGTGTGCACAACCACAACGCCGTCTAAATCCACATATGCAAGAAGTGGTTAAGAAAGAGGTTATCAAGTTGCTAGAAATGGGCATAATCTTCCCTATCTCGGATAGTGAATGGGTTAGTCCTACTCAAGTGGTACCAAAGAAAGGCGGTTTTACAGTTAAGGAAAATGAGAAACACGAATGGATTCCTACAAGGGAAGTGACCGGATATCACATGTGTATCGACTTTCAAAAACTGAATGAGCATACAAGGAAGGATCACTATCCACTACCGTACATTGTCCAAATGTTGGAACGGTTGTGTGGACACAAATTCTATTGCTTCCTTGATGGTTATTCGGGATATCTACAGATTTTCATTGCGGCCGGTGATCGAGAGAAGACAACATTTACTTGCCCTTATGGAACGTTCGCTTATAAAAGAATGCCTTTTGGTTTATGCAACGCTCCGGCTACATTTCAAAGGTGTATGATGGCAATCTTTTCTGATATGGTTGAGAAATTTTTGGAAATATTTATGGACGATTTTAGTATTTTCGGAGATTCCTTTGATCAATGCTTAGCTCATTTGGAACGTGTCCTACAACGTTGTGAAGATACAAATTTGGTTCTAAATTGGGAAAAGTGTCACTTGATGGTATCCGATGGCATTGTTCTAGGCCATAGAATTTCTGAAGATGGTATCGAAGTTGACAAAGCAAAGATTGAGGTGATCGATAAGCTACCGCCACCGGTAAACTTGAAGACCTTAAGAGGATTTCTTGGACATGCCGGATTTTATCGTCGTTTCATTGCGGATTTCTCGAAAATTGCTAAACCATTAAGCCATCTACTCGAAAAAGAAGTACCTTTCAACTTCGACGAGAAGTGTATGGAAGCATTTGAAACTTTGAAGAAGAAATTGGTAAGTGCACCTGTCTTAGTAGCCCCGGATTGGACTTTACCGTTTGAATTAATGTGTGATGCAAGTGATCTAGCGGTTGGGGCCGTGTTAGGCCAACGTCATGATAAGGTTCTAAAGGCAATCTACTATGCATCTCATACTTTGAATGCGGCACAAATCAACTATGCCACAACCGAGAAGGAACTTTTGGCGGTTATCTTCGCCTTGGATAAGTTTCGTTCTTACCTCATCGGTTCTAAGGTTATTGTCCACACCGATCATGCGGCACTCCGGTATCTAATGAACAAGAAGGATGCAAAGCCAAGACTTTTACGATGGATCTTACTTCTTCAAGAGTTCGATGTGGAAATTAAAGACAAGAAAGGTAAAGACAATGTAGTGGTGGATCATTTGAGTAGACTAGAGATCGTAGAAGAGGAAGGTAAAAGGAAGGAGATTCAAGATGCATTCCCGGATGAACAACTTATGGTGATTGATGCACCTCCATCCATGCAACTCATTGGAAACACCCCGATGCAAAAAGTGGATTCACCATGGTTTGGTAACATTGTTAATTATTTTACGCATGGTTATATTCCACCTCATTGGACATGGCAAAAGAAAAAGAAATTTTTCCATGATTTGAAATTCTATTATTGGGAGAAACCGGACCTTTTCCGGAGTTGTTCGGATGGCATCATTAGAAGATGCATTCCTAATAATGAAATTTCAAGTCTACTATCCTTTTGTCATGGACGTGAAGTTGGAGGCCATCATGGTGGATGGACAACCGCTACGTTATATAAAGTTTTACAATGTGGCTATTTTAGAGTGTGAGTTTTTTGTATGGGGCATCGCCTACGTTATATAGTAGATGCACATCATTATGCTAGATCTTGTGAGAAGTCATGCTTCATCCGACGATCGGCCGGCCAAATGGGAAAATGTATCTAAGAAACATGAAATGCCTCTCCACCCTATTTTAGAGTTGTTCAGAGGTGAGTAATTTGGGGCTGTTCTAATGTGTTTTGGGGTATAATCTTTGTCATGTTTTTGATGTATGGGGCAAGAGTTAAAAATTGATTCGAGGATGTAGAAACTTTTGGTTGTGGGACGAGGCGTCGATTTTGGACGGCGTTCGGTTATCAAGCAGGCGTCCAACCGCTTTTAAACGGGCGTCGGCTTAAGTGTCCTTAGTTACGTGTTAGTTATTGTTAAATCTTATTAACATGCTTTGTGAGTTGGGTTTTGATGGTGTTATCATTGTGGACCTGATTTTTTTGAGGCATTGAATGTTCGTGAGACCCGTAGTGGTTGGGCCCGGATAGGGTAGCTACGGCCGGGTATCCGGGAGTGGAATTGCCTTACGACTTTAATGACCTTCCGTATTTGGGGAGTTGCGAGGCGAGATGTAATGTTGGGCGGATAGGGTATCTCGAATCCGATAACCGGGAGAGAAATCCTTGCACCCGATGCGTGTGGACCATTTTAATAATGGTACCATTGGATGACCAGGAATGTGCACATTCGGGACCTTTAGGTATAGATGGATTGTGGTGTTTCATATCTTCTATGGAATGGTCGTATCGATTATCGTTTGGTCGTATTTGTTATGTGATGGTTGATGCTGTAGAAGTTTCCTTAATTTCTTCGTTAACTTTCGTTCTACGTATATCGATTTATTCTTACTCAACTTTATAGTTGACGGTTTTACTTTTGTTTAACCTGCTATGATCCATTTATGGGGAGATGATTCTTAGCGAGTATGTCTTTGGATGATTGCTTGTTCTTTGGGATGGTGCGGGAAATTGAGAGCCACGTAGTCACCATCACACGCTTTTTCATTTTGTTGGATGTTAAATATTTAAGATTTTTAATTACGTTCAGCGTATTTTTCATTTTCTTCGGGATATTATGCGCGACTTTAACATTTTTAATAATGAATGGTGGATGTTATTTTTCTGTTGTGGGATGTTGATATTACCGCCATGGCGTGTGTCGTGATGAGTGGCACTACGGTGACCAATGCCGCGGCCGACGGGATTGGAAACCGGGTGTTACAAAGTGGTATCGAGAGGCGTTCGACTCAGGACCACCACCTAAAATGAACCTTAAGAATAAATTCACCAAAATGAGCACAGTGAGGATGTGTGGGGTAGGTATTGAGCTCATGTAGGGAAAGTACGGTGAATTCGATGTATGTGGAAATGTGGCTGCATGTTGCAATTTATTTTGGACGATAAGTGTTAATATATGTGAAATATTACGTGGCATGATATAGGCGATGGCCCGAATATATGATTGTTTACTTTTGTAGTTTTAGCTATGCCTCCTAGGAATGGAAACGAGAGAGATCGGTGATTGATCAGGTTGGTCAAGATGAATCAAGATCTGATTCAAGCGGTTAACAAGTTGACGGAAAGACCGTTCTCGGGGTCATCCACCGGCATGACCAGGCTGTGTGAGCCAACAAAGGCCTAGTCAAGACGACGGTAGGAGACCCTAAGGGTCTTGGCGGTGGATTAGAGAGTTCGAAGATCTTCGCCACTCTGGGTTGTCGGAGGAAGGCGAAAGTCGACCAAGCTGCTTTCTACTTGGTTGTGTGAGCTGATTTGTGGTGGGGTGCCAACAAGGATAGGTTGGCTCGGTGAAAGCGAGCGGAGTCGGTGGTGGTACCACCGTGGCTGGGTGAGTTTAAACAAGAGTTACTGGCGTGAATTCTTCCTGAATCAAAAGGAAAGAGTTGCAGTGGAGTTCGACAATCTCCGGCTGAGGGGATATGACGGTCCAAGAATATTACGAAAAAGTTTGTTGATTTGGCGGTCTATGCATCCAGTGGTGCCGGTAGAAGAGGCTAAGATGGTGAAGTTGAACAGTATTTAGATTTGGCGATCCGAGATCGTATGAGGGGCAAGTAGGGGCTTCACGAGCTTAAAGGAGATGTGTGAGGTAGCATGCAATATTGAGAGGATTCGAAAGGAAGTTAAGGCAGCATATGCTACCAATAATAAGAGGAAGAGTGTCTCGAGGACAATCAAGGGCGTGCAAGCGGAGTAATTTTGGAAATCACCCGGTCGACAATCTTTCTCGGAAGTTCTCGATTTAATAGGGGCGGTGGGGTCAATCAACGAGGAGTAACTCGGGGGTCTAGTCGGCCACGGTTATCACTGCAAGAGGTGTCGGAGAAATCACCAGTACAGATTGTTCAGTGCACAGGTCGAGTGTCACGCTGCTGCGGAAAGTTCGGACACGCAGGCGGTTTGAGTGTTTTACGGCTCCAACACTGCCAGGCGGCATCGGATGCGAGGAGCAACATGGTCGGGACTCCAAGGGTAACACGAGGAATGGTAATAGGAATAACCCGCAATGCAGAGTGGTACTCTTGCCAGAGCCGACAAGGGTACACCTACACCTTCGACCATTGGTGGGGATAGAAACCGACCATCCGGTCGGCGGCCACGATTCAGGGAGTTGGAGGGAAGCAGACGGAAACTATTTCTTTGTGTAGAGGAGGAGGCTGCTGAAAGGAGAGAAACCACGAAGCGGGTAATTTTCTAGTTAACTCACTTTTATCTTATGTGCTTTTCGATTCGGGTGCATCGTGTTCCTTCGTAGCAAGTTCGTATGTTTGAAGTTGGGTTTAGCTAATTTTGAGGTGATTGATTGTGAATTCATGCAACCGTCGGAGAGCTAGTACCGTGTTCTAAGTTACATAGAGATGTACCGTTAGTAATTATGGAGTCAACTTGTCGGTTGACTTGATCGAGTTCCTCTTGAGAATTTCGACGTCATTTTGGGTATGGATTGGGTGAACCGACATAAAGCCAAAATCGATTGTGAAAGCGAGAAGAAGGTGACTTTAAGAGGCCCTAAAGGGGTGCGAGTCTCCCACAAGGGATTTGTGGATAAACCAGGTGAAAATTATTTCGGTAGTGACCTTGAAATCCTTCATAAAGAAAGGGTACCCGTTATTTATGTGTCATGTACATGATGTAAGTCTTTGGGATCCTCGTATTCGGATGAGATACAGTATGCCTCCTCGAGAGAGGTAGAGTTTGCGATAGAGTTGGTGCCCGGACCGGACCAATATCGAAAGCACCTACCGTATGGCGCCTAAGGAACTAGCGAGTTGAAAATACAATTGGAAGAACTTTCGGTAGAGGTACATCCGACCGAGTGTGTCCCGTGGGGGCACACGGTACTATTTGTGAAGAAGAAGGATGGTAGTATCGCGTGTATTGATTACCGAATCGAACAACGTCACAGTGAAGAACAAGTATCCATTACCGAGGATCGATGACTTGTTCGATCAACTACGGGGGGCAGGTATTTTCTCGAAGATTGATTTGCGATCAGGGTACCACCAGCTCAGGGTAGCAGATGCGGATATTCCAAAGACCGCATTTCGCACCAGGTACGGACACTACGAATTTACGGTTATGCCTTTCGGACTGACCAACGCACCAGCAGTTTTCATGGATTTGATGAACCGGGTATTCAGGCCCTATTTGGACCAGTTTGTAGTAGTGTTTATTGACGACATCCTGGTCTACTCTAAGACTAAGGAAGAACATGCCGAACATCTGAGGCTCGTGCTGCAGATTCTACGAGAAAAACAATTGTACGCGAAACTATCCAAATGTGAATTCTCGGTTTGGAGCAGTGGCATTCTTGGGGCATGTTGTTTGAAAGACGGTGTATCCGTTGACCGAGCAAATGTAAATGGCCAACCCCTAAGAATGTTGCGAAAATTCGAAGCTTCTTGGGTTTGCACTTCATTCGATGAAAGACACTTGGAGTAAGACGGAGTTGGCTATGGCATACCGGAGAAATATTGTGAGACTACATGGTATACCCAGCGACATTGTGTCCGATAGAGATCACGAGATTTATATCTCGGTTTTGGCAAGAACTCTACAGGCAGCCTTGGGGACGGAGCTGCGAATGAGTCTGACTTTCCACCTGCTACCGATGGTCGACGGAGAGGACCATACAAGCGTTGGAAGACATCTTTGAGGCATGTGTATTAGAATTCAAGGCTCTTGGGAGGAAAAGCTCGATCTTATCAATTTTCATACAACAACAGCTACCATGCCGGCATTAAGATGGCACCTTTTGAGGCACTTTATGGTAGGAAGTGCAAGAGTCCGGTTTGTTGGGACGATTCGTCCGAGGCGATGATTTTGGGACCACGGATGATCGAAGATACGGTCAAGCGGTCTGAGACAATCCGAGAAAAGATGAGGGCTGCCCAAGATAGACAGAAGAGTTATGGACTTACGCCGGGATATTGAGTTCGCCGTGGGCGATAAGGTACTACTACGAGTATCACCAACCAAAGGAGTAATGCGTTTTGGCAAGAAAGGGAAGTTGAGTCCCAAGTACGTGGGGCCTTATGAGATCTTGGACCGCGTAGGTGAAGTAGCATATCGACTAGCCTTGCCACCGGCATTGGATAAGGTGCATAACGTGTTCCATGTATCTCAATTGCGCAAGTACGTGAGTGATCCTTCTCACGTGATTGAACCGGAGGTAGTTGAGCTAGATCAGTCCTTGACTTACGAGGAGGTACCGGTGCAGATATTAGATACTAAGATACGGAAAACAAGGGGCGTGAGGTTAGCATCGTCAAGGTCTTATGGTCTCAACCATGCCACCGAAGAGGCGACATGGGAGGTCGAGGGTGCCATGCGGCGAAGTACCGCATTTGTTCTCTTAAGGTAAGTCAATTTTCAATCCTTGCACGTAGAATCCTTTTCTTACCTTCGGGGACGAAAGGTGTTTTTAAGGGGTGGAACAACGTCCAGTGCGAACCCGAACCGAGGGCGAAGTTTTGTCTTAAGGGGAGGATGTAATATCGAAATTTTGACTTCTAATTAATTAGTATGATTAGTTAAATTTTGGAAATTATGTGATTTTTAATTAAATGGAAGGATTAGATAATAATTAAAAAGGATTTTAATTATTTTGTGCAATTAAAAGGCAATTAAAAGGGGTTTTCTTTTATTCTTCTTTTCCTTCCTTATTTCTCCAAAAAAAAAAAAAAAAAAAAAAAAAAAAGTGAAAAAGTGAAACCTAAGACCCCCACCCCTTGCCGCCGACTTTTGTAAGGAATAAGGAGAAGATTTCTCCTTGGTGTTGAGGATTTTCATGATCGTCGTCGTTGGTAAGCTTCATCTTTCCTACAATTCGAGTATGACGATCGGCCGGCCAAGGCCATGGCCGATCCACTTATGCATATGGAGGGGAGTGGTTTCGAAATTTAGGGGCTTTTGATTCATTAGATTTGTGTTGTGATTTTTCCTTCCTTCTATCCATAGATATAAATTCGGGCCGTGGAAGAAGCGATTCTAACTTTCGTTAGCAAGGCTTTCAAGAAAGCGCAGCACAAGCTTGGTAAGAATATTTCTATAGTTGTGTCTTCGTTTGGATTGAAAAGGAAGTTTTAAGTGACTCGTAGGGTGGTGTATGGTTGGGATGTTTGGTGTTGTTGTTCGAGAGGTTATTGAATGTAATTTGAAATTTGTTCTAATGTGTTTTGGGGTATAATCTTTGTCATGTTTCGTAGTATAGTCTTTGTCAATGTTTTATTGAAGGCGTTACGTTCGTTTGTGGAGTTTTGGGGATGTTAAACATCCAATTTGGTGTGTTGTTGCTTTGGTTTAAAGCCTATGATGTTATGGTACTGTTAGGAAAGGAATTATGTGTTTCTTTGTCTTTGTTTCTTTGGTTTTGTGTTGAAGGATCGAGGTGAAATCGTGTTGAAGATTTTAGGGTTTTAGTTGAAACCCAGGTTGGGACGGGCGTCGCTGCCTTGAGTGGGCGGGCGTCGGCTTTTATTTTGGTTCGACGGACGTCCGGGTTACTGGACGGGCGTCGAAAGGGTGATTCGATTCGAGGATGTAACGATTTCTAGTGGACGGGCGTGCGGACTAGTGGGCGGGCGTCAGAAGTTAAAAATTGATTCGAGATGTAGAAACTTTTGGTGGGCGGGCGTGCGCGCTTGAGTGGGACGGGCGTCCGATTTTGGACGGGCGTTCGGTTATCAAGCGGGCGTCCAACCTTTTAAGCGGGCGTCAAAGCTTAAGTGTCCTTAGTTACGTGTTAGTTATTGTTAAATCTTATTAACATGCTTTGTGAGTTGGGTTTTGATGGTGTTATCATTGTGGAACCTGATTTTTTTGAGGCATTGAATGTTCAGTAGACCCGTAGTGGTTGGGCCCGGATAGGGTAGCTACGAAGCCGGGTATCCGGGAGTGGAATTGCCTTACGACTTTAATGACCTTCCGTATTTGGGGAGTTGCAGCATGATGTAATGTTGGGCGGATAGGGTATCTCGAATCCGATAACCGGGAGAGGAAATCCTTGCACCCCAGTACGTGTGGACCATTTTAATAATGGTACCATTGGATGACCCTTAGGAATGTGCACATTCGGGACCTTTAGGTATAGATGGATTGTGGTGTTTCATATCTTCTATGGAATGGTCGTATCAGTTATCGTTTGGTCGTATTTGTTATGTGATGGTTGATGCACGTAGAGAAGTTTCCTTAATTTCTGTGTTAACTTTCGTTCTACGTATATCGATTTATTCTTACTCAACTTTATAGTTGGCGGTTTTACTTTTGTTTAACCCTGCTATGATCCATTTATGGGGAGCAGATTCTTAGCAGGTATGTCTTTGGATGATTGCTTGTTGCTGGGATGGTGCGGGAAATTGAGAGCCACGTAGTCACTGTCACACGTTTTTCATTTTGTTGGATGTTAAATATTTAAGATTTTTAATTACGTTCGCGTATTTTTCATTTTCTTGGGATATTATACGCACTTTAACATTTTTAATAATGAATGGTGGATGTTATTTTTCATTTGTGGGATGTTGATATTATTGCGCCACGCATTGTGTGTCGTGATGAGTGGCACTACGGTGACCAATGCCGCGGCCGACGGGATTGGAAACCAGGGTGTTACCATTTCTCCATCATTTGGTAATAAGTTTATTTTGGTAATGGTTGACTATGTATCTAAATGGGTTGAAGCACAAGCTCTTCCCACCAATGATGCCGGAGTAGTGATGAAGTTCCTTAAAAGAACATCTTCACGAGATTTGGCACTCCTCGGGCCATCATTAGTGATAGAGGATCTCATTTTTGTAATCAACCATTCACAAAATTGCTTGAAAAGTATGGTGTGAAGCACAAGATAGGTACACCGTATCACCCACACACTAGTGGTCAAGTGGAAGTGTCTAACCGAGAAAGTGAAGCGGATCATTGAAAAACGGTAGACACTAACCGCAAAATTGGTCGGTGAAAACTTCGATGCACTATGGGCATATAGAACGGCTTTTAAAACACCTATTGGTTGCTCTCCTTATAAACTAGTATTCGGAAAATCTTGTCATCTTCCGGTTGAGCTAGAGCACCGAGCTTTTTGGGCTATCAAGTTTCTTAACTTTGATCCCCAAGCCATAGGTGATCATAGGTTGCTCCAACTCACGGAATTGGAAGAATTTCGTTTAGATGCTTATGAAAACGCCCGTATCTATAAGAAACGCACGAAGTCGTTTCATGATAAAAAGATTTTTCGTCGTGAGTTCCATATAGGTGACGAGGTGCTTTTGTATAATTCACGTTTAAATTTGTTTCCGGTAAGTTGAGATCGAGATGGACGAGTCCTTTCAAGGTAACCAGGTATATGCATCGGAGCGGTGGAGCTTACCGATGGAAAGGCCACGTTTCTAGCTAATGGACATCGAGTGATATTGTTTGTCAAGGAGGAAGGAATCCCTCAAACTGAGGAGTTGATGTTCCTCACCGACCCCCCTTTTGACTAAAAAGAGGCATAGTCTAGCTATAGACTCTAAACTTAGCAACCCCGGGTACTATCTTTCCTTTTATTGCTTATGCATCAACTTTGGTAAGATTATGTGCTTCTGAGCTATGTGTTTAAGTGGTATTAGTTGGTAGTAATCCCTACGATTGATCTGTATAATTCCATTTAATCTACCGTATAATCTCGTCGAGCCAACGACGTTAAACGAAAGCGCTCCCGGGAGGCAACCCGATAGACCGTATAATTTAATTTTAATTTTAAATCTAGTTCTTATCTTAATACGTGATAGAAGTAATGTGTTGAGTATTCTTGGTATGTTTGTTCTAAGTATTAGAATTATTATTTTTTAGTTAAAGATGTGTGTTTTGTATGTTTTGGGAGATAGAAAAATTTTCTAAGAAAAAATTGTGGGTGTTTTGCTCTCTGTTAATGAATAGTGAATTCTTTCCCTTTTCATTTTGTAGTGGTGCACACAATGAAAATTAGTGGCCTGCGCCACTTTAGTCCCTTTTAATTCAACAAATTAATTTAGTGGCTTGCACTACATTTCTAGTGGCTTGCGCCACTTTGTTTACTTTTACTCAATTTAATTAAGTGGCCCACGCCACAACTTTTCTTTTTCTTCAATCTGTAAATCCATTTCCTCTCTTCGCCAGTACACCATTTCCTTAGCACAAAGCTCTCAATTTTTCTTCTATCCAACCTTCAACAGCAGCCGCCATCTTCCTATGTCCTCTTCTCATCCTTTACTCCTTAACCCGAGTGACGGGACGGTGCTTAGGACATTAAGGGACGAAATTTCGGTGCTTGGATTGGAACACCATTAATTCCGGCCACCTTCTTATTTTCCGGCGGTCAATTTCAACAACACGGTAACAAGTTGCTTGTTTTTTTTATTCCATTAAATTATCTTCAAATTCTCATAATTTCATTAATTTTAATATCCAACCGGAGGATGGGATTTAATTTAGTTGGATGAACTGTGTTGTTGTTGGTGTGTTGTTGTTGTTGTCACCACCACCATTACCATAGATGTCCGCAACCCCTCTCATAGTAAGAAAAATCCGTCAACCAAAAAGCGTAGAATTGTCACCGTCCTACACACCCTAGTTAAGAGCTCTAACATGAGCCGAGCAAGATATCTTATTCGATAGGACCGCTAATGCCGCAGCCCGCTGTAATTATGCCGAATTTTTAGTCGAGACACTCAGGTGTCGAGCGTAGTCTCGGATTTCGCGTATCACTCCTAGGCTTGCGACAATTATTGATGATCGTAAATGGGGAGCCGTGGCAGCCATACGAACTACACCCATTAATTTTACAATGGTGGCGGAATTTTATTCTGTGTTGTCCACTGTTAATCCAGAAGAGTTTAAGAATGGTGTAGTCAGTTCTGTCACGATTCGCAGAACCAAAATCCCTTTCACCCCTAAAGCCAATAATGGGTTTTATCGTATTCCCGTAGTACCAAGAAGAGTCGAGTTTAACAACGTTTGGGAATTAGATAATCCGGCTAAATTGTGGGAGCGAGCTGAAGCTTTTAGGAAGAAAGTTGATCCAAGTGCTGAATGGGTTAGGGGTAGATTCCCTTTTGGGAATACCACACGTGAAGTTAGGGCCCTTAAGAATTTTTTGGGTCACAATGTTTGTCCTTCTCGCCATCTTTCGACCTTTAAC
Source organism: Gentiana macrophylla (assembly GCA_026214975.1). Classification (NCBI taxonomy): domain Eukaryota; kingdom Viridiplantae; phylum Streptophyta; class Magnoliopsida; order Gentianales; family Gentianaceae; genus Gentiana; species Gentiana macrophylla. The sequence continues at coordinate 82,142 of JAOBSW010001140.1, forward strand.
GTTGAGGAGGCTTTCACCGCCTTCGCTATCCTAGAGGGTATTCCTGTCGATTTAGGAAGCATCATTCATGCCAAGACCGTGTTGTTTGCCGAAACGTGTCGCCAGGATGGCAACATGCCTTTCCCTAATCTTATCACGAGTCTCTGTACGCTTCATCGAGTCACCCCACTTCCTAGTGATTCGTTAATTGCCCCATCAACAGTGCCGATCGTCCCTAACCTCCCTAAGACTCCTCCCCGTCGATCTTCAGTCCCTCATGTGTCTCAGTCTCAGCCGCCTCGCTGTCCACCGTCATTTACCCCCTCGTCTAGTCAGTCTGTTCCTCGTTTCGGACCTTCCACTCTGGACCCAGCCCTAACTGCCCGTTTAAATTTTCAAGATACTGAGCTGGCTTTCCTCCGTGGTAGTCAGGCTGCCAACAGTGCCAACACAACTTTAGGATATGAGCGGATGTGTCAGTGGGCCAAAGATATCCGAATTGGTATTCGAGACCAGCGTGATTTTCTTGCCAACGTTAACCCGTCTATGACCGAACAATCCAAATTGTATCCCCAGTGTTTTGAAATTCCTTACACCATTCCGGACTGGGTTCCTGCCGTTCCCGTTTTTACTCCTTATCAGCCGTATCCTTCTGTGTCTGTTGGTGGTGTGTCAGAGTCGGCTTTTACAGGTACAGGTCCTGAAGCTTTCCCTCAGACTGGCGTAGGTCTAGAGAGTTCAGTGCGCATGACTACGTTCGGCGCTAGTTCTGGTCAGTCCATTGCTGGTACTTCTTCTGAGCCGATCGAGATGCCCAGTAATCCACACGTAGCCAGATTTCCGGGAGACAGCATTCTTAATCGGATGACATTTTCTCTAGCTGGTGTTGTGTACGACGAAACTTATCATGACTCGGATGAGCACGAGGACGATGCTTAATTCAATTCTGTTATTGTTTTTATTTTTCCAATATTCTCATCATTTCACTTTTGAATATTAAGCTTATCTTGTTCTTGTGTATCAGTGAATCTCAAACTATTTGGCATGTGACTATTTTGTGGTGGGAATATGTCAGAAGTATTCCCTATTTGGAGTCACTATTTTGTGGTGGGAATATGTCAGAAGTATTCCCTATTTGGAGTCAAATTGAAAGACAGATGCCCTTGATTTTGTTCTCTTAATGTATGTTTGATATGTTTTTGTGTAATATTTATCTTTAAAAAAAATAAACAAAAAAAATCGATTATGGGAGGAAGTGGCTTGCGCCATTTTTAATAGTGGCTTGCGCCACTTACCTTTAATTTCATCTTTAATTTCCATTCTTCTTTATGTCTTGTTGTCCTATTTGCAGACTCTTTGAAATTTCAGTCAAGTGGCCTGAGCCATGACATTAGTGGCTTGAGCCATTTTACACTATTGCTTATTAGAGAGTTTTGCACTCCTTTCCGTTGCTCTCCTCTCTTTTTCTATATAATAACCACCCTTTCTTCTCATTCCTTCACACAAAAAATACCACCCTCCTCTCTTTTATCACTTTTTCTCCTATCATGTCTTCTAACAATGAGCTCACCCAACCACCTTCACCCTCCCTAACACCCCCAGGCTCCCCAGACTCTCCTCCCAGATATAACCAACCTCGTTCACCCCCCCCCCACATCATCCAGTATGGCTCTGAACTGGCTATAAACCGTTATACCTACTGTTTCAGCCATGCCCCAATTCAATACGAAAAAGGATTGAATCGAAATAAACTCAATGAGTTTTCCATGGTGCGAGTTGATTGGGGTGGGTGGACAAGATTTTTTAGGGCTCCTAAGGGGCGTGTCAATGTTTCTATGGTCCGTGAGTTCTATTCCGTTCTTTACGGAGCAGGATCGGTAGCTGGCACGAATGAGGTGCCAATGCGTGGTGTTCGCATCCCTTTTACCCCTAGTGTCATTAATGCCGCTTTTAACCTCTCTGAAACCTTGGTTGAGCCAATGGCTCCCTACGAACAGTTGTGGGCACTTCATATCCCGGAGAACATGGCTCTCCGCGTTTATGAGGCTGTCGGCACTCTGTTCCAATCTAACCGTGCTCCAGGAGAGATAAATGTTGCCAACCTTGACACTGATGCGCGCGCATGGAAACATTTCCTCAACTCCAGAGTTTTGCCCTTATCACAATTCTCGCAGCTTACTGATGAGGAGCTTGTCCTCATGTACGCTATTCGGTATGGTGCATTAATCAACTGGGGCACCATCATCCACAGGACATCTATCAACTTTGCTAGAGCTCAGCATCGCCCTTGTCAGCCGCTTCCTTATGCTTGGCTCATTACACACCTTTGCACTCGGGTTGCGGGCCTTCCTCACCAATTTGGTGATGAGCTTATGCCTAGCCGTGCTACCCGCTCTGGTTTCTTACTGTTGATCTTCCTGATGGCTCCTCCACTCCACCATTTTCCACATCCTCTTCTGATTTTGATTATGAATGATCGTCGTGATTTTCGGTTCAGTTGGTACTGTTGTTGGTTCGTTTTTAAGTATTTAAGTTCTACCCACTCTGGGTTTCAATAAAAGTTGTTGCGTTTGTGATCGTCAGTTTTAGATTGTCATTAGTTGGTCTAAATAATTTGGTGCTAGGCACCCTTGCTGTCTGTTGTTGTCTCATTTCTATCTCTGTTTAATATATTAAATTATGTCTTTCAAATTTTGTTGTTCCTTTCTATGTTTTTTGTCTAATATATTAAAAGTTTATGTCTCTCTAATATGGTTAGTTCAATTCTTATCTTCATGCATGCATTCACGTTTGGCCTGCGCCAATTTAATTCTATTTAATTCGAATTAAATTGAATTGGTGGCCTAAGCCACAGGTGTAGTGGCCTGCGCCACTTTGTCCCTTCAATTCAAATTAAATTGGTGGCTTAAGCCATGGTTTATAAGTGGCCTGCGCCACTTTCACCCTTAAAAAAAAATATATATATATATATATATATATATATATATATATATATATATATATATATATAATAAAAGAAAAAGAATAAAAATAGTAGTAGTAGTAAGCCATACCATCCCTTTTATTTTCCATATTTTAATCGCATGCTACCCCTGATTCGAATTATAACCTATTACTTTAATTGATTTGGTATTTTTTTCCCTCCTACTATTTCTATCCTCACTAGTCATTGAGGACAATGCTAGATCGTAAGTGGGGAGTGGAGAGCCGTAGTCGGGAAAAACACAGAATTATTTCACTATATACCTAAGAAACACTTAACTTTTAGTCAAACTCGAACAGTTAAGTTTGTTAAAATAAATTCTGTTATAAGTTAAGATATGTAATAAAAGAATAGATGTTTTAACAAAGTGAGTAACTTTAATGAATCATAAATGCATTTTATCGTGATTCCGTAATTATAGTGTGAATCCTTAGAGTACGTATATTTCAAAATTTTGTTAACAAGTAAATTTTTTTTGTAATCATGCAAGCATGCTTCCATAGCAACTAGAACTTAGGCTTGATATCCTTTCGAGGGGAAATAGAAAGGTGTTCAGAGTCGGAGTTAGGGATGACGGTCATGGCATTTCTTTGATTTAGCTAGAGCCAAATGGCCTACCCGAACATGAATTTCCACCTGTCCCCATCTCAGCCTTGTAGAGTGGCGAGACCCCACTCGAAACAGCCGTTCGCGATTAACCCCGTTATGATCCTACCCTTAACCAAGTCTTGGTCTACATTTCCTTGTTTTCCCGCAAGTGTAGTAAGCTTCTATGGATTGTGCGGTGATGAGTTTGGGAGTCGAGAGTTGGATAGTATTCGTGGCACATGGTTGAGATGTTATATTATCAAGTTCGGAGCCTTTGTATGTATTATATATACAGTTTCTTTGAAAGTTAATCTCTAAAAAAAAAATTTTCATTGGTTTCTTTTCTAGCGTAAAAATGATCAAATAATGGCTATAGTACGAAGAATAATGTGGAAGGACAGATTATCAGAATCAAGTAATGTGAGTTGGGAAGTTGATCAAGTTGATATGGTGCGTTTATTCTTGTGATTGTTATGAGGGAGACGTCTTGAGTAGCTTTATGAGAATAGAAGTATCGGTTCACATTTTATTGGAGTCGAAGGTGTAGAATGCTTACTATCTTGCTCATTCTCTTTTGTTATATCCTTATTATTCCTTCGATAAGCCAATTCCCGAGCCTAACATTACAAGCTTGCAAGTCATGTCCGATCTATCTCCTTGACTCTGAATGCCTCGATTAGTGGAGATTGGTATCATTCCTAAGCCTATGGATTGCATTTTTCGAGTTTGCATGCATGATCTTCATATTTTGAGTGCTTGATAACAATTCTGAGAAATATTCACACACACACTCCGCTATTGTCTTGGATCACGGTAAACATATATTTATAATTCTGACAAGTTGCATCACCTAGTTGACATCCGGTTCTCGACATTTCATTATCTTAACTGTAACTCTAGTTATTTTATCGCTTGTCTGCTCGAGGGCGAGCAAAAGCTAAGTGGGGAGTGGTTGATGTATGTCAACCGGATGCTAAAATTATACGATGTTTTACCCCAAATCAAATCAATTTCATTTCATAATTTTATATGATTAATATATAAATTTTATTAATAAATGTTAACCTAGTTATCTATAATTTATCATCAAAAGTTATTAATGTTGTGATTATGTCTGTTTTGTAGTGAAAGAAGAGCAGAAAAGAAATGGAAAGAAATGGGAAGCATTCGTTTTATTTCATGCAAGATTCATAATTGTTGATGTCATGGCGTGAGTCACAACATCAAAAGTGGCGTGAGCCACAACATCAAAAGTGGCGTGAGCCACAACATCAAAAGTGGCCTAAGCCACAACTTAAATGGTGCAGGCCACAATATCAAGCACATGCGCATTAAATGCAGGAGTCACATCTCAACCACTTTGGTCACACATGGCTTAAGCCATACCAAAATTGGTGCAAGCCACCTTATTAAATTGCAAAATTTTGGCAATATACTATTGCTCATCAGTGATGAAAAATGAGAGTTCGACAGATAGAGTTTTTGGAGAAGCTTGAAGGCAATATTACCAGAAAGGCTCTCTTAGCCAAAAATCACCATCATTTTAACATTTTAATCTTTGTAATATTTTAGAACTATCATTTTGAGAAGCTCAAGTCTTGAAGTGGATGTATAGGAAACAATTAGATGTGCTCCATCTTCATCAAAACTGGAGTAGATGAATCTCACCTTGGGTTCATCATTCGAATTTGGTAATCTATTAGCTTTTACTTTGATATAAGTGTTCTTGTTATTATGAATGCTAGCTTTAACTTGTTGGTAGTTATGATGATAAGTGGCTAGTTTCTTGTATTGATTAAGATGATATAGTAATGATAGTTAATCCTTGTATTGTTTGGAGTTGATCATTTTATTGCTAGCTTCTATTGTGTTGAAATCCTCTTGCTTGCTTTGATTGTTAATGTGTGTATTGGAGTAATTAACCATTGCATGCACCTACACAACTAGTAGATACCGAACGGAGATGTTAGTTGTGAGATGATGGTAAGATGGACGGAAGGTAGAATCGACCGTAACGGAATTTGATTCCTTATCCGGGGAATATTGCATTCATGTGTTTATCGTGTCAAGTCATTAGGTTTAAGGTACTTAAACCAAGGATGAGGCATAGTGTAATTTTACACACTCGTAAGAGGGAAAATTGCATGTTTCGGAATGCACCATTCACACAATAGCACACCTTTGTTGATCGACTTCAATCATTTTAAGGGAATTAACTTGAACTATAAACCATCTTAGTCAATTTCTTTTATCGTTTGAACAATCTTTGTAGTTAATTATTAGTCTTTTAATCAAAACTGCGATTCGGATCAAGATAATGATAACTAATCGGTGTTTAACCTCACATTTCCCTTGGGAGACGACCTTGACCACCACACTAGACTACGATTGACCCGGTACACTGCCGGTGAGATTGAAACCCTAGAAAGGTTGCATCAGTATCCATACTATAAAAAGAAAACTCATGCATCCATTTAAGCAAAAGAGACCCGTGATATCAACATTTTATGCAGTGAAATCAGCAATCATACATGCATTGATATCAACATTTTATGTAGTGACATCGGTAATCGTATATGCGTTTCATCAACAATTTATGCAGTGACATCGGCAATCATATATGCATTTATGTTGGTCCCTCGAAAAGGCTTTGCTTAAGTGTAGAGGGGGGGTGAATAAACTTAACACTTAAAACTTTGGAGTTAACAAATTCTGCAACTTCAAAGCAATCACTGATACTTGAGAGTCTCTTTGAGACTTGATAGCTTTGCGATAAATGTGAGTCTCATCGATAGTTGAGTTTGCTGAATTTGTGCAGCGGAATTATCAAAATTAAGCCTTAATACTTGTTGTTAAATATGATACTAAGTATTAGATACTCAGTAGTGTATGTGTGTGATTTTAGTTGCTAGATTCAGTAGGTTGATGTGTAAAATAAACTAAGTGCAGAATGTAAATGCTGAAAGTAAGTAGGCAGATTTTATAGTGGTTCCAGGTGGTGTAATCCTATCAGTCCACTCTTCTCCTATGATGTTGGAGGAAATTCACTAGAGATCTTTGATGTAGCTGTTACAAAGATTCCTAAGTTGCTTGTCCTTCACCAATAACTATGGCTTCACAAACGGAAAACTGGGAACAGGTAGGATTGCTGCTTCTGAGTTTTCCACTGGTCCTTGAAGGGTAGGATTGCCTCTTCACCAACTCCACCACAAACAACAGTCTTTCACACCCAACAGATTCTTCACGGTCTTCAGCAGGTTCTTTATAAAATAAAGATCGAATCAAATAAATGATTCAATTGCAGCAGCTTGATTAGGATGATATAATCAGCAGCTTGCAGACTTCAAGTGTGTATGCTTGATGTAGCTTGAATGTAGAATACACTTGAAGAATTTCTCTGGATCAGTAGCTTAAAGTTCAGTAAGTTCAACAGGGTATTTTTCAGCTCAGTAATATCTCTTCAATGTTTGTTAATTTTCATCATCTTGTTTCTGAGTTGAAAGTCCTCTATTTATAGGCAAGAATGCATGTGACTTGTATTTGAAATTCAAATGTAACCGTTCCTTGTTTTTGTCCCATCTGATTTGCAATCTGTCACTATTTATATAGGATCGACAACATCGAAATTCCTTTTGATGATGCGATCCGTCCCACCCTTTGACTTGTATCCAATGGATAAAAATATGAATCATCCCAACGTCTTTTTAATCTCAGCCTTTGATTTCCTTGATAAGTCAAAGGTAGTTGGCTGTCCTTATCCATGTAATCTTCGAATAATATTGAATTAATCGAGGTATGTTATCAGCAGGTTCATCAGTCTGCTGAAATCCAATTTGCTGTGTATACTGTTCGGTAAAAACGTGTTTTAAATTTATAATTACCGGAACACCCCAAGTATAAGGTTCATAGTATTGGGTGTTACCGAGTCGTCCTAAGGGAATCGTATGATTATCGGATCAAGGAACAATTATTCTATCGATTGTGTCACAAATTATTACCTAAAACTAAGGTCTATACTAACTATAATATAAAAACGATGAGTAAAACTTAACTAAAACAGGAAACAGGAAAATTCGACTATGGACGGGCGTTCACCAAGGGTGGACGGGCGTCCGATAACACGCTGGAAACAGAAAATATGCAGAAAAATAGTATGTAAAAACTAGGGTTTTAGAAAAACAACTAAACGAAGCAATCAAAGTCGATACGAGCGATTTGGTTTATCAAATAATAAAAAGGAACGGCAAGGCAACGGGAATCCGCCGATCAACCAACCCAACCCCAACTAGATGGCAAGTTAAAGATACGATTTTTAGTAATGATCTATCACGAATTCGATTAAATTCCTTTAAACAAATTCTAGGGTTTCGTTTTCTTTCTCAAGCAAAACTAAACGGCATGCAAAATAAGATCATGAGATCGTCTCCAAAACTCTACTCAATTAATCATAAACGATCTCTCGAATTACAACTAATTGCATCAATTGAAATAAACCAAAGCTTGAACAATATTCTCATATAAATTCAAAGCATAAAAGTAGTTTTATCAATCTTTCGATTCAAACAAAACGTAGACAATATAAAACGATATTCAATTGACGAAAAACCGTAACTTAACTCACTAAAAATACAGCAGAAATCTCTCTAGTTGGTGTTGATGTTGATTGGCTTCATCCGTTGTCCCACCGCGAATTGCTTAGCCAACAATCATGTTGGTGATCATGATTGTTGGGATGGAAGAGTTCATCTCCTTCGTGTATATGTGGTGCGGCTGCTAGGGTTTCTTGTGAGTGAATAATGCGTATGATTTAGGGTTGGGGCGCAGCAGCTTTATATAGATTTTTAGGTCGGCCAGGCTAAGTCGGCGGTGGACGCCCGTCCGTTTTGGGTGGACGCCCGTCCAACTGCTTTGGACTTAAGGGCAGACGCTCGTCCAAACAACATCCAAACTCTCTAAATCACTTTTCCTCTTCTGGACGCCCGTCCAACTTTTCAAACGCTCGTCCACCATGGACGCTCGTCCAATCTTCTGGATGCCAGTTCGGCTGGATCAATCAACTTGATTTCTTTCCTTAAATCTTCTATTCTTCCATAAATGTGATTGATTCCTTTCCAACTTCGAATTTGGTTCTCTAAAATCCTTTTTTCCATCATCAATGAGCATCTACAATTAAGGGAAAACATATCAAAGCGTAACACAATTCCAAAATCATATAAAATCATCATTTAAGCACATAATTCGTTACATTTCGCAATTTAACCATTGAAAACATCATTTACTCAATATTTCAATATAAAGCTCGATATCTATGAAAATAATACGAATATGGGGGAAATTGATATAAAATATATCTATAAAAATCATACAATTCGACCCTTAACATATACAATACAATGCAGCTGACTTCTTTTATCTAACTTTTATGTGTGAAGTTAGATTACACCTTTTTAAATATAACCAAGTTCCAAACATCATCCAACTTATGGAACTTAGACCTTCTACACAAGGTATATGTGATCAGTTTAGGTCATCACAGACTTGCCTAAATTCTGATCCCATATCCTTGACTAAATTACTAAGTTTGATCCCTTAGCCTTCTGTAACTGAGTTTGAACCCTCAGCCTTCAATCTTCAGTCTTCAGCAGGTTCCTGACTGGTCTACTGACCTATCTACTCTACTGACCTAGACTAGTCTGCGTGAAGTCGGTGACCATTCTGATGCTTGTTTGATCAAACCTATTTATGAATCAAACTCTAATAAACCTATACATTTGATCTAGACATCTTTTTGCCTTTGCACTATAACAGCTAGTCTGGCACTCATCATCAAAACTAAGAAATAAGTCCAACAATTTCCCCCTTTTTGGTGATGATGCCACTACCCTCACCTAATCAGCAAAGCAAAAAGATTAAGACAAAAACAGAACAAGTTTCAGACAATTCTCATTAAAAACATTTGTTCATAGTTATTACAAACTAGATCTTTGCAAAGATAAAGTATTATAAGTATCTTTGATCTATTGTCTCTTTTCTTTTCTTGTCTAGCCTTCTCAACTTGCTCTTGATAGGCTCGATTTGTTCTATCATATCCTCATCCACTCATTTTCAATCAAAGTAAAATCAATGTAGGGATTAACTTGTTTCCACCGATTCCATACTTGAGCAGGATAAGATTAATATCATTCACTCTGAATCCAAACTTCATGTACAGTTCCTTGAATTCATCAAGTGAGTCCTTTGCTTTTGTGATAGGCAAGATCCTATCACCTCTGCCACTTCTTCCACCTCTTCCACCTCTTCCTCCTCTGCAAGTTGCCCTTAAGGCTCTGACTCTTGCGTCCCAAAATTTCAATGCCAAGAAAGAGTTTAGACCTTCATGATATCCCATGTCATGATAAGGTCTCCTTTTGTTGTAGTATTCTTTCTGTATTGTCTAAGGAGATCATCAGTAAGTTGAACTCTGCCAGGTGCAGGTTGCCTGAGAGCATTAATCTCATCCTCCCATCTTTTCTTTGCAAAGAGTCTTGCAGCCTCTTTTGCTGCAGCTGATTGGCCCTCTTCCCCCTTAGTGACATCATCAACAAAACGGGACATTAGGCCATGAATACCCTCCTGTGAGATTACCACTCTATTCAATTGACCTTCCATAATTTCAGTTCTTGTATCAATTGCAGTGATCCTTGATTGCAAGGTCTCCTCCAGTAGATTGATCCTTTCAGTAAGTTTAGGATCAGGCATAGCAGGTTGTTGTGCAGCAGCAGGCTCAGTAGGTTTAGGTGTAGCAGCAAGGTTGTCAAGTTTCTGATGGATAGAAATAAGTTGGTCTTTCAGAAACTTATATTTCAAAGTATTCCCTTGCTTGATTCCCCTTACATCTAGCATCATATCATTGACAGCATTTTGAGTGGATGCAAAATTTGAAGCAAGCAGATGTCGCAGATTGTCTGTTTTCATTTATCGAGTTCATCGATTCTTCAATCTCTCTGTTTTGTCTGTCGATTGAGTTCTTAACTGTTGCATATCATTTCTGACAGTTCTTAATTCATTCAAAACTTCAACTGGCACTCCACTGGTCATTCTTCCACCAGTAGTTTCATCAGCAGGCTCCTCCACATTATATTGTGGCCTCTGATTGCTCATAGCCATTGCCCAACTCCTATCCAGACCAGCAGGGTTAGGTCCTTCATATTCCTCCAGAATATGATCAATGGCAGGTTCCTCAAAAATAGGTACAAATGCCTGTGGGGGATTAACATCAATATTCTCTTCTTCAGGCATCTGAAATTCCTCATCACTAAAGTCATAGTCCAGCATCTGCTCATCCTCATTAACAGCAGTCTGCTGACCATCTTTCCCTTCAGTGATCTTGTCTCCAGGAGAGGCTCCACTACTGGCAGACCTCTTCAAAGAATGGGTTTCTCCAAACCCAAAGTTTGTTCCAACCTTTGTCCATGTGCTGTTTGAGACTCAGCAGCCTGTACCTCCTGTTCCAACCTTTGTGCAGGTGCTGTTTGTAGCTCAGCAACCTGTACTTCCTCTTCAACTCTCTGTGGATTGAATATAGCCTCATTATCCACTTGGAATCCTTCTGCATGACCAATCTTGTGCGGGATGATGGCGATTTTAGTGAGAGTGCCCTCAAAGTCAAATCCATCTTGATATTCAATAGATTCTTCTGAGCTGGCACTAGGTTCACTGAAATCAGTAACCTTTTCTTCATCCAAATCCTCACTGTTTGAGTTCGATTTGTGCGATGAGGCTCTACAACATGGAATGTAAAGGTTCATTAGCCAGCCTATCAGCACTCAGATTAATTCCTTCATTGATCAATGCTTCCAGATCATCCATGGTGAGATCCTGTAGATCCTCATCCATCTCTCGAAATCTGCGGCCTCGTGAGACTTACGATATCAGTGGACTATTATGCAGGTGGTTCTATGATTACCTGCGATCCCCACCTGGTTCCTCCTGGTCCAGAGAGGAAATCTCCTCTAGAATCTGATGATGAGGAAGAGTCATCATTGTCATCTCTTGGATCCCTAAACTTGATACCCTCCTCCTTCTGTTGCTCATCAAATAAGTCCATCAGTCTGGATTTCAGCAGAGTGGTATCAACTAGGTCCAACAAATTCTCGACTCCCAACTTGTTAAAAGCCCCTTCTTCAAAATCTGTCATAGGTTCAGCAGCTGGCTTTTGTCTCTTGTAGAAACCAAACTTCCATTGAAAATAGTCAGCAATTTGCTGAAGTTTGGGATCCACATACTCTTCAGTTTTCTTTCTTTCTTTCACATGCCTTTCAAAAGGCATGAAAGATCTCCTGGGAGCAACTCCAGTACCTTGTTGACCTCCAAAGGTTCCAACAAGTAGGTTCATTGTTTCTTCAACAGATGTTTGAAAGTCAGTAGGTTGGTGAGGTGGTAGATTTGTGCCTACTACTTCCATCTGTACAACACTAGATTCCCCCTGACTTACATGCTCATCAGCAGGGTTAGCAGCAGACTGCTCTTCCCCCTGAGTTCTTGCAACTATTGTAGGGTCTTCAACCAACTCTTCAATTACTTCTTCAACTACCACAAGAGTTCAGTTCGAGTGGTTTGTTGTGGTTCTTGATGAGATACTACAAAGCAGGCTCGGGTCGATGAGCTGCAGATATCTTCAACAGATTGCTCAACAACAACACCTCGTCCAAAGATCGAGACTTGACAACCTCTTGGTGAGGAGTCGTAATCTCCACAGGCTTGATTATGGTCAAGGGCTCAGCCTCAATAGCCTCTTCTTCCTCTTCTACTGATGCCTCTTCTTGGGCTCTTTGTGCCTCCAAGCTTTTCAGTTCTTTCCAATTTCCATGTTTCTGTTTATGTATAATTTCTTTTCACCTCTTGGAAAGGGGTTCATCATCTTTTTCAGCCACAGTAGACTTCCTCTTTCTACTGGCTTCCTTCTGTTGTTCCCTCAAGATTTCAACAACAGTTTTTCTTGCAAAGAATAAAGCAGGTCAGAACCTCCATCGAACCCTCAAAGCAGACTCAATGATCTGCTTTGTTTGCTTCCTTGTTTTCTTTGAAGGCTTTAATACTTCAGTTATCTTTCTTGTATCTCCACCCTTTCTATTCTCAGCAGCTTTCTTTGGTGCAGCAGGTTTAACAGATTTCGTTTTAGGTTGCTTGACCTGCTCACCACCAGCATCACCATCATCTCCACCATTATCATCATCAGCAGCTTCTCCAGCAACTTCTTCATCATCATCTAGACCAGGAATAGCATAATCAATTTCCTTCTTGTATCTAGACTGATTGATCTTTTCAGATGCTACATCAGTGATTTCCAGATGATTCAGCAGGGTCTGAACCATCAAACCTAAGGGCAGGGCCTTGGATTTCATCTTTCCCTCTTTTTCTTCTTTGGCTACCTTCTTCATGTAGTGAATGAAGTAACCAGCCCAATCAAATTTCATGCTCCTGCAAATGATTATCATCAACTCTATCTTGGGTCCTGATAGAGTATCCATACTTCCAACCAGTCCAAGTATGTTTTTAGCAATGAGTTTGCTCAGCAGGTTGTACTCATGCCCAATATGTCTGCAGTTGATGCCTGGAACAGATTTGGTGGCTTCATTTGTTTTGATTTGATCAACAAACGCCATCTTGTCCAATCTCATTGCTTCAGGATTGATTGAACCATCCACCACTTCATCAAATCCAAAAACTTCCCTCAGCAGACTTGAGGAAATTTCTATTTCTTGTCCATTCACAGCCGTTTTAAATGCTTCAGTTCCTTCCTGTATTTCAATGTTTCTCCAGAAACTGACAACATTTGTATATGAGATTGTCTCCAGTCTTATATTCAACACATTCTCCAGACCGGCATATCTCCTTATTCCTCGACCAATGTTAATGGCCAATTCAGTTCTGTTTGCATCCACAACAAAGCCTCTAACACTTTGGCTTGATTCAATCTGGACATCAACCTTTTCCGCCATTTGTATGAGAAGAGTGAGATGAAGAAGATTGATTCTCAAATCTGTGTTCACATAGTGTAAAAATCGCAGTGATAAAGCATATTTTGCAAGTAGAGAATCTGCTGAGATATAGGCCTGTATAAATAGACAGTGGGTGGTTGTAACTGTTAGTGCACGTACATTGATGCTTGACCACGATTAATCTGAATAAATACTGTCTTGACACATGGCCTATTACTTCTCCATAATGTTTGTAACCGTTGGATAGTGTTAACCATGGTAATAAAAGATAGAATAAATATCCCGCCAATTCTGCTTTTTGACTTTAATAACTTTGACTGAGTAACGTTCCATTCGGTGAGGTAATCCTCGGCAGGTGGGCTCAAAGATCTGGCGATAAATAGGCTTCAGCAGAACTCTTTGACATAAGTACTCTGCTGATCCTTGTTTTCTTCTTGTTTTGTTCAATTGATAATACAAGATGAAGTTTAATACCAATGACTGATCTGTCAAGTGAGCTCACCCAACATGACAAAGACCAATCCCCTTGGCAACCTCATTTGCTCAATTGTCCAAACATAAGTACATGGAATTGTTGATACCAATGACTAATCTGCTAAGTGAGCTCACCCAACATAGCAAAGACTAATCCTCTTGGTGAATTCCAGTACACTGCTGATTATCAGTCAACTTTTATAATTCCAATTTCAGTCCTTAGTTTAGCAAATATTTCACTATCAAGTGGTTTAGTGAAAATATCAGCAAGTTGATCTTCAGTAGGGATGTATAGAACCACCACATCTTTCTTTTCAACATGATCTCTTATAAAATGATGTCTCACATCAATGTGCTTGGTTCTTGAGTGCAAAACAGGATTTTCTGTGATTGCAATTGCCCTTGTGTTGTCACACATAATTGGAATTTCCTTTTCTTCAATTCCATAATCCCTTAATTGTTGTCTTAGCCATAATACTTGTGCACAAAGAAACTTCAAAGCGACTATATACTCACTTCAAAGAATGGAAGTTGATATAGAATTCATTTCTTGCTAAACCAGAAACAAGTCTATTTCCCATTAAGCGATGTGTTCCCTGAGGTGCTTTTTCTATCAATCTTGCATCCAAAGATAATCGAATCTGAGTAGGATATAACTTTGAAGCTTCCTTCCTTGGAATACCATATCCCTACTCCCAAAGTCTCTTTTAGATACTTGAGAACTCTCTTGACTGCACCTAAGTGACTTTCTTTAGGTTTAGATTGAAATCTTGCACAAACACCTACAAAGAAAGGATATATCAGTCCTTTGCGAAGAAGGCACAAAGAGTCGCCTATCATTCTTCTGTATAAAGTCTGATCAACATCTTTGCCTTCTTTATCTTCATCCAATCTGATATTTGTACTCATAGGGGTTGAATTTTAGTGCTATTTTCCATACCAAACTTCTTCAGCAATTCCTTGGTATACTTGGTTTGATTAATGAAGATTCCATCTTTCATTTGTTTAACTTGCAATCCCAAGAAGTAATTCATTTCTCCCATCATACTCATTTGGAATTTGCTCTTCATTATATTTGCAAACTTTTCACAAAGTAAATCATTTTCAGAACCAAATATAATGTCATCAACATAAATCTGTACCAGTAGGGTGCTGTCCCCTTCACTGATTCTGAAAAGTGTCTTGTCAATGGTGCCTTTTGTAAAACCATTGTTCACCAAGAATTGAGATAAGGTTGGTGCTTGTTTCAATCCATAAAGTGCTTTGTTGAGTCTATACACTTTATCTTCTTGATCTTTAACTTCAAATCCAGGAGGTTGATGTACATACACTTCCTCCTCTAGAATGCCATTTAAAAATGCACTTTTGACATCCATTTGATATACTTTGAAGTTCTTATATGCAGCATGTGCCAAGAATAATCTGATAGCTTCCAATCTTGCAACAGGTGCATAAGTTTCATCAAAATCTATTTCTTCTGCTTGAGAATAGCCTTTTGCAACTAGTCTGGCCTTATTCCTTACAATGGTACCAGATTCATCAAGTTTATTTCTGTATACCCACTTAGTACCAATGATATTTGCATGACTTGGCCTTTAAACTAGTGTCCAAACTTGATTTCTTTCAAATTCATTTAATTCTTCTTGCATAGCAATTATCCAATCTGGATCTGAAATTGCTTCTTCAACAACTTTAGGTTTCATTTGAGATAGAAAACAAGTAAACATAGCTTACAGTTGTCTTCTAGTCCTTACACCTTGTTGTACATTGCCAATAACTTGTTCAGCGGGGTGATTCCTTAACCACTGTGGATTTTGGTTATTTTGATTTTCAGGAACCTCATCTTCATGAGGTGGTCATTGTAGCTTCTTCTACATGGGGGTTCAAAGAGATCCTTGAATCGCTCCGATTGTTGCATCAATAACATTACCGGTGGGTGTTCAACAAAGGCGATTTAAACTTTCAAGTCATTGAATCTTTCCAAAACTTCAACACAATCTGGATCAGTGACTTGTTGATTCTCAGCAGGTTCACAATCTTTATATTCCATACCAGTAAACTTAGGTTCATCAAACACAACATGTATTGTTTCTTCATGTTTCAGTGACCTCTTGTTCAGCACCCTGAATGCCTTGCTGACTGAAGAATATCCTAAGAAAATTCCTTCATCTGATTTTGGTTGGAATGTCTTCAAATGAACTTTGCAATTTAGGATAAAACATTTACTTCCAAATGGATGGAAATAGGATATGTTAGGTTTCCTTCCATTCCAAACCTCATAAGGTGTCTTCAGCAGCTTCTTGTTTACTGATGTTCTGTTTTGTGTATAGCATGCTGTGTTGACTGCTTCATCCCAATATCTTTCGGTAGCAATGCTTCACAAATCATTGTCCTTCCTGCTTCCTTTAAAGTCATGTTTCTTCTTTCAGCAACCCCATTTTGCTGAGGTGTACCAGCAGCAGCAAGTTGATGTAGTACACCATTCTGTTCACAATATTCTCTTATTACTTTGTTGAGAAATTCAAGACTCGATCCGATCTTATTTTTATTACTGTCAAACTTTTCTCATTTTGTAATCTCTTCAAAAGATTAGGCATGCTTTGAAGTGTTTCACTTTTCTTGTTCATAAAAATCACCCAAGTATATCTTGAATAATCATCCACAACCACTAAGGTGTATTTCTTTCCATTTACACTTGTTGGAGTTATGGGTCCAAATAGATCCATATGCATCAGCTCCAACACTCTATTAGTTGATTGTTTAGTCTTTGACTTGAAACTTGACTTTATTTGTTTACCCTGCTGACATGCATCACATATAGCATCCTTTTTGAATGTGATCTCAGGTAAACCAATCACTAGCTTCTTCTTCACCAACTGATTAATATCATCAAAGTTTAAGTGATTCAACTTCTTGTGCCATAACGAATTGAGTTCAGACTTGGTATGCACAATCAGGCAGGTTTCTGAAACTGCAGTAGACCAATCCACAACATACATGTTTTGTTGTCTTCTACCAGCAAGTACAACTTGATCACCTCTTTCACTGATGACAATACAATTGTTTTTGTCAAAAGTGACTTTGTATCCCATGTCCTTTGAATTGTCCAATTGCTCGGCAAGTTGTAGTCCAAATCCTTCCACATATGCAACATTCTTGATTGTAAGTCCATTTCTCACAAGTGTGCCATATCCTCTTGTATGTCCAGGTGTATTCTTGTTGCCAAAATTCACCCTTGGACCATCTTTTGCCACAAAGTTTGTTAAACAGTGCTTATTCTTTGTCATGTGTCTGGAGCATCCACTGTCAAAGTACCAGACACCCTACAAAACAAAGTTAATGCATTTTAGGTACCCAAACCTGTTTGGGTCCATAGTGGTCAGTGGCAAGCATGACCCTTGGTATGTTTCCATATGGTCTTCTCCTGAATGTGTCATACTTTGGTTCATACTTTGGTTCATACATGTATTCCACACATCCATAAGTCCTAACAGTAGGTTGTGTAGGAATCACATATGTTTTCTGGCATTTTGATTTATAATGTTGTTTGAAGTGATTTTTGGTGTTAGAAGCATTAGTATAACCATTTGTTTGCTGTCTCTGTTAGAGCATGTACTGTAATATGGAGTCTCTTTGAGGTCTTGTGTAAGTCCTCTGCTGATCCCATTGCCTAGGTTTTACCCTAGTAGCAAGGTTATACTTACTGTTTCTAGCATTAGATGCAGGAATGTTCCAATCATCATCAGTAGGGAACAGTCTACCTTTCCCCCTGAGATAAGTATCCCTTGAATGATTAACATTTTTGGGTTTAGGATTCTTATCCTTGGAATATTTCTGTTTCTTACCCTTCTGTGGTCCAGCAGACTTGGTAGCAGTGCGCTATCGTGAGCTTAGAAGGCACAAAGAAATCCTATTTTTAGATTTACTCTTTTTATTAGGAGCTGTTGACTTCTTTGACTTCTGATTTTGCTTCCTTGAAGCATTCTCATTGGGTTTTACTGCCTCAGCAACCTTACTGGGAGTTGGATCTAGTGCAGGTACAAACTTAGGACCAATTCTGGTACTAGGTTCAGTGACCTTACTGGATCCACTCTTGTTAGATTGCTGAGTTCCAAATCCAAGCCCTGTTCTATCACCATAAGGCTTTCCATATTTGTATGCAGCAGAGGAACAAGATGGTCAAATAGATTCGTGGGTCAGCTGGATGATCAGCAGACTTACACTGATTCTGTCCAACATCTTTTTCCTTACCTTTGAGAACCCTTAAATGAGCTTTCAATCTTCCAACTTCTAACTCAAGAGCTTCTTTTTCAGCCTTCACAATCTCATAACCAGATTGTATTATCCTCAGTTGATTAAGGATGGCATCCAAAGTCTCATCATTGTCAGAATTTCTAGGATTTGAACCACAAGTTGATTCACAATCACTTCCAGCAGGAGTATTGATGGATACAGTGTTGTATACCTCCTCAGTTTCATCCATATTGGCCATCAAAGCATAATTTTCCATATCAGCAACCAATGCTGTGTCATCTGATTCATTTCCCTTTTCAGATTCAACTTCATACCCTGATTCATCTTCAGCAAACATAGCCTTCTTGCCATATCTTCTTTGTTGACTCTTGGTCTTCAGTAGGTCTGGACAATCAGGTCTAAAGTGTCCAGGCTTCTTGCAGTTGAAGCAAAGATAATCAGGTTCCTTGCTTTGTTTTAACTCAGGACATTCAGGTTTGAAGTGTCCTGGTTTCTTGCAATGAAAGCACAGATAGTCATTATCTTTCTTTGACTCCTCTTTCTTTCTTTCAGTATGCCTCTTTGTGAAATTTCTTGCAGGGGCCTTTCCAGTCTTCATCATTCTGATTTTCTTGCTCAGTAGGGCAATTTGCTCATGCATCTCATCCAGCGGATCATCTTGTCCTCCTGATGTTTCTTCTTGATGTGAAGCAGCCAATGCAGTGGTCTTTGGCTCTTCTTTTTCAGTCTCAAGTACAAGCTTTTTGCTAAATTCATAAGCTTTGAGATCTGAAAACAATTTAAAGGTGTCTTCTTCATGCAACTTTCTCATTTCTTCTATTGCAGTCACCTTCATTTTCCAAACATCTTTTGCAGGTAGAGCCACCAAGATTTTAGTGTTTATTTCTTCCTTTGAATAACTTACACTCAGCAGAGTGAGTTCATCCAGGATTGCATTGAATCTTGATTCCATTTGCTCAATGGTTTCATTTGGCAGCATCTTGAACTTTTGGAACCTTTTTCTGGCCACACTGATTTTATTCTTCTTTATTGCATCAGTGCCTTCACATATCAAATGTATCTTGTCCCAAAGTTCCTTTGCAGTTTTGCAATATTTAACCTTCATGTACATATTGCTATCCAGAGTTCTATAAATGATATCAATAGCAATGTTGTTGAGGATTGCTCTTTTTCTGTCTTTTGCATTCCATTCTCTTTTTGGTTTAGGAATGTACTCAGTTGTATCACCCAGTGGTCCATCAGTTAGTACATCCATCATCTCATCATGAGTTGCAGCAAGGTATGCCTGCATTCGACGTTTATACTCATCAAATCTATCAAGAGAACACATCAGGATAGTTCTAGCATACTGGGTGTTGTCCATGATGCAAGTCTTTGAAAATCAGTAACTTGAAAGAAAGTTTCAAAGAATTTTCACAAGCACAACAAGTAGGATTACTTCAGAAAAGAAGCACTGCTCCGATACCAATTGTTGGTCCCTTGAAAAGGCTTTGGTTAAGTGTAGAGGGGGTGAATAAACTTAACACTTAAAACTTTGGAGTTAACAAATTCTGCAACTTCAGTCATTTGATACTTCAGAGTCTCTTTGAGACTTCGATAGCTTTCTTGATAAACATGAGTCTCATCGATAGTTGAGTTTGCTGAATTTGTGCAGCGGAATTATATCAAAATTAAGCCTTAATACTTGTTGTTAAATATGATACTAAGTATTAGATACTCAGTAGTGTATGTGTGTGATTTCAGTTGCTAGATTCAGTAGGTTGATGTGTAAAATAAACTAAGTGCAGAAGGTAAATGCTGAAAGTAAGTAGGAAGATTTTATAGTGGTTCTAGGTGGTGTAATCCTGTCAGTCCACTCTTCTCCTGTGATGTTGGAGGAAATTCACTAGAGATCTTTGATGTAGCTGTTACAAAGATTCCTAAGTTGCTTGTCCTTCACCAATAACTATGGCTTCACAAACTGAAAACTGGGAACAGGTAGGATTGCTGCTCCTGAGTTTTCCACTGGTCCTTGAAGGGTAGGATTGCCTCTTCATCAGCTCCACCACAAACAACAGTTTTTCACACCCAACAGATGCTTCATTGTTTTCAGCAGGTTCTTTATAAAATAAAGATTGAATCAAATAAATGATTCAGTTGCAGCAGCTTGATTAGGATGATATAATCAGCAGCTTGCAGACTTCAAGTGTGTATGCTTGATGTAGCTTGAATGTAGAATACACTTGAAGAATTTCTCTGGATCAGTAGCTTAAAGTTCAGTAAGTTCAGCAGGGTATTTTTCAGCTCAGTAATATCTCTTCAAAGTTTGTTAATTTTCAACATCTTGTTTCTGAGTTGAAAGTCCTCTATTTATAGGCAAGAATGCATGTGACTTGTATTTGAAATTCAAATGTAACCGTTCCTTTTTTTTGTCCCATCTGATTTGCATTCTGTCACTATTCATGGGATCGACATCTTTGTCGAATTCCTTTTGACAATGGTGCAAATCTCATCCACCCTTTGACTTGTATCCAATGGATAAAAATATGAATCATCCCAACGTCTTTTAATCGGCCTTTGATTTCCTTGATAAGTCGAGGTAGTTGGTCTGCCTTATCCATGTAATCTTCCAATAATATTGAATTAATCGAGGTATGTTATCGCGAGGTTCATCATCTTTGAGATACCTATCGATCATTGAACTCCAATTTGCTGTGTATACAATACAATGCAGCTGACTTCTTTTATCTAACTTTTATTTGTGAAGTTAGATTACACCTTTTTAAATATAACCAAGTTCCAAACATCATCCAACTTATGGAACTTAGACCTTCTACACAAGGTATATGTGATCAGTTTAGGTCATCACAGACTTGCCTAAATTCTGATCCCATATCCTTGACTTAAATTACTAAGTTTGATCCCTTAGCCTTCAGAATCGAGTTTGAACCCTCACCTTCAATCTTGAGTCAAAGAGAGTTCTCGACTCGGTCTCTTGACCTATCTACCCTATCGACTAGACTAGTCTGGCCGGCGGAAGTCGGTGACCATTACTGATGCTTGTTTGATCAAACCTATTTATGAATCAAACTCTAATAAACCTATACATTTGATCTAGACATCTTTTTGCCTTTACACTATAACAGCTAGTCTGGCACTCATCATCAAAACTAAGAAATAAGTCCAACAATTTCATCAACAATTTATGCAGTGACATCGACAATCAAATATGCAATGACAACAACATTTTATGTAGTGACATTGGCAATCATATATGCGTGACATCAACAATTTATGCAGTGAAATCGGCAATCATATATGTTGTGACATCAATATTTTATCTGCAGTGCAATGCACATAACGGATAAAAGAGCCCGCATACACATCTGAAAGATACCACAAGGGTATCCAAAATCCTCTAAAATGCCTCTGTCAATCCCCAGGTACATGTAGCCAAAAAATGATTCAAAAAACCACCAACATTCAGCAAAACAATAACAATACCCTAACAACATTGGGCAAAAAGTGCAGAATACAAAAGAAATCATGAAAAAATTCATAAAAGTCATCCAGCAGGTAAGGAGCTACACAAAGCATCATTTGCATCACTAAGGTGTGCAGCTAGTTGTTCTCTAAACTCGCCATTCTTCATGTCAAACCCAGCATCAAAATTCAAAACAGCTGCAACAGGATCAGGAACCTTGTTAACAACTGAATTAATCAAATTTGTAGACACAGCCAGCACAAGGAACAACTGCGAAAACCTTTCCAAAACCAGTATCTAAACCTTTTTTAACCACAGTATTCTGGAACTGAATAGTAGGGACATTACCCATACCAACTTGTAAAAAAGCCTCATTTTCCCTTTTCATCTTCTTTCATTGATGGGACACAAAAGTGTACACAGACTTGTCGTCGCTATTGGCTTCGTCGACAGGCTTGTCCTTCTGAAAAATGCAGCACTTTTTTTTGAGCTTTTCAAGCACATATATAACACAACCAAAACTTGGGCCTGGAAGTTAACTTTGCAACACATACATCATGTCAAAAGAAACAAGGGGGGCAAACCTAAAAGAAGACAAAACAAACTCAAAAAATAAAAATCTACTAACAGCAACAAATTAAGTTAATTTAGCTTGAGAGCACTAGACATAAACCAATCAATCAACTTGAGCCAAAAAGAAATTGCTCAAAAAGTAGTAACCCAAAAATATTAAAAGAAACAACAACAGTTTTTTATTCCCCAAACAAGAGCCGCAACCACATGCATAAAATTGAAGAGGAAGAGTAAATAAAAGGAGACAAACACTCGAGAGAAATTATCAAATAGTCAAGAAGTGAGCTTCTGGTCCGGTCATAGAAAAGATGCAGAAAAACAATTTTTGTGAAGGGAAAGTGCCAAATCAGAGAAGAATTCATGGGTGGGTATCAGCATCATTCTCTGTATATCAAACCACAACCGACAATGAATTGGAAAATTGTTTCCGCTATCGCTGAAATAAGGAAATCTCAGGCCCTAGTTTGGGTTGGTTGATGTTCCGATTGATGGTGCTAAATGCCTTGCTGCTCTCGCCATTATTACCGGTCCCTATTTTTTTGATCGGTGGAACTTGCGGAAGGAGACGTAAATATACGGCTGAGCTACAAGAATCTTATGTGATAGAAAATGGGGTAGTTTAGGAAATTGAGAAAAAATGTGTCCTTATAATCGATTAACTATTTTCGGTGTCCTAAATATCCATTAAGTCTCAAAACTACTCCTTATAAACAAATACCCATTTATACAAATCTATTAATATCTAATATTAATATATGATATTACTATTAATTAAATTGCACAATTCAAGTATATCTTATACACTTAAGACCTGCGCCACATATGCCAACAAATTAGCATCCAGAATGTTCTTTAATTAATCAAAATAATTAATATCTTATATTTAATTTATTAATAATAAATAAATACTACAATATTAATTTAATCACTATAACAATTTATAGTCGAGATAAACTTACCATAAATCGTTATCACCATAACCACATTTTAATCCGGCTAGTTGTTCTTATGTGTGTGACCCGATAGGCTTCCGAATATGTTGTCCATAGACACAAAGTTCAATTATGAAAACGCCCTTCGTACCTAACAATCATGAAATACCGTCTAGCAACACCTCGTGACCCCCAATCATCGGAAGAGTCAAAAGCAATTACTACTACCTTTCATGTGAAACAATTACCGTGCAAATAGAATCTAATCGCTGTTATAATATCCATACAATCGTATCCCGAGTGTCAATACATCAATAATCGTATCTTATAATCTGGATATCATGTTCTCTCGAATTAACTCATTTACTCCCACTTTTCAAAGATTCATGAAAGCTAGACATTCCTTATAAGAAGGCCATTTCAGATATTTACTCCTACTAGTAGGATACGCGATTTCCGGATGAACAAACATGTATAATATCATACCCGTGTTGGAAAGGTGTCCTAAACCCAATCGGGTTGGACCGGATCCGACCGGGTTGGGTCATTTACAGTCTGTTTAGTTCATGTAATAACTTTATTATAATTAATAAAAGCACTTATGTTATTATATATTGTTTGTCTTCACATTATTTGTTGTATATATATAGTAACGTCCCTAGTATCGATCTGTGATAGAGAAACCATGATGGTGATTATGGTTGATGAGATCTCTAATCACTATAACAAGGTTGGTACTTAAATGTCTCTAGTCTTATATATTATCAAATGGGACATTGATAGTATAATCAGACTAGCACGTATTGGATGTCTTCTATCTTTTAGAAGATAGGGATAGATCTCGTCTATCGAAGTGTAGGGACACTTGACCATGACGTGGGCGTGTATTAGAGAATGCGACGTTAGGTCGACCCACTTACATTAAGTGTCACACTATGTGGCGGTTGTGTAATTATCCTTTTGAATGGAGTCTTCATGGCATCACGGTGTGGATTGTCATGCTTTGACACTATTGAGATTTCTCCTAACCACGGGGCGATCATGCGGTAGTGATTGGGTATGATATTGAAGCATGCGGGGTATACATGATTGGTCGTCCGGGAATCGCGTATCCTATGATTGGGATCGAATATCCGAAATGGCCTTCTTATAACGAATGTCTAGCTCTCGAGAATCTTTGCAAAGTGGGAGTAAATGTGTTATTCCGAGAGAGCATGATATCCAGATTATAAGATACGATCGTCAATGTATTGACACTCGAGATACGATCGTATGGATATTGTTACAGCGATAGGATTGTAAGTTACACGATAACTGCTTCACATGAAAGGTAGTAGTCATTGCTTTTGACTCTTCCGATGATTGGGGGTCACGGTGTGTTGCTAGACGCTATCCTGTGATCGTTAGGTATGAAGGGCATTTTAGTAAATTGCACTTTGTGTCTACGGCCAACATATTCGGAAGCCTATCGGGTCACACACATATGAACATCGAGTCAGATTAAAATGCGGTTATAGTTGATAACCAAATAAGGAAAGTTTATCTCTAGACTATAAAGGTTATAGTGGTAATTAATATGATGGTATTTATTTATTATGAATAAATTAAATACAAGATATTAATTATATATAAATTAGATTAATTAAAGAATATTCCGGAAGCCAATTTATTGGCATATGGGGCGCCACTTTTAAGTGTATAAGATACACTTGGATTGTGCACTTTAATTAATAAGATTGCCATAATATTAATATAAGATATTAATTGATTTTGAAAAAATAGATTTATGGTAATAAGATAATTATAATCAATATATGATATTGGCAAAATAAATTATAATTAAAGAGATAAATCAATCTAGTTGATTTTCCTTATTTTATTGGAAAAAGGTTTTCTTCTCCTCCACACCATATGGGGCGCCCCAACCACTATATATAGGAGGTGGGTGTCAAGCTCTTTTGTACATCACAATTGCAAGAGTTCATAATTCTTGTGTAAAATAGAGAGCCTTCCATAGTGAGTTTGTGAGGGAAGAAAAGGTACGGTCTAGCAGCCGGAGTTTTTCTGATAGCAATCCAAGGAGGATTCGGCATGGGGTTCGTGTGGATTAGCGATAGAGGCCGGACGCGTGGACGGCTTGCGCATTGAACTACTCTCCGTTGACGGTCAAAGCGACGATCTAGTAGATCATCAAGGTATAACCGTCAAACTACTTAACGTGTTTATTGCATTAAACGAAGAACGATCTAGAAAAGGAAATCAAATTTTAAATTCCGCTGCGTTAAAATAGTGATTTCCTAACAGTGGTATCAGAGACAGACTTCGAGCTTAAGCAATAAGCATAATTTAAATGCGTAGTATTTAATCAATAGATGCAAGATTTAAATCACGAAACGTTGAAACAAAAAAAAATAATTAGGGTTTATTGGGGCTCGGCCATCGGCGCGCCCCCTCCCTCTCTGGGTGGCAAGTGTGGCCCTTGGGCTGCCGTCTGTCGGCTGTCCTCTTCCAATGGGGGAGATCGACCCTTTTCGTTTAGTGGTATTTATTATGCATAGATATCTCGTTTGTTTAGTTGTGTTATATGGCCAACCAATGGTTCAAATAGTTTACACCATTGGGAAACCATATGGCATATTGACCTTTCCAAATTTTGATTTGGAATAGGCATAGGCCCTTTCCAAATATTTGATTTGGAATAGGCCTAGGCCTAGGCCACTTCCAAAATTTTGATTTTGGAAGGTGGCCAGGCCTAAACCAAAACTATTTGGCCTTTCCAAATATTAGATTTGGAATAGGCCTAGGCCTAGGCCACTTCCAAAATTTTGATTTTGGAAAGTGGCCAGGCCTAGACTAAAATAATTTGGCCTTTCTAAATATTTGATTTGGAACAGGCCTAGGCCCTTTTCAAATATTTGATTTGTAAAAGGCCTAGGCCTAGGCCACTTCCAAAATTTTGATTTTAGAAAGTGGCCAGGCCTAAGCTAAATTTATTTTTGGAAAGGAAACAAAAGAGACTTAGTAATTTTAATTTTATTTTGAATAGTTCAAATTTAATTAAAATTAAAATCTATTTAAAATTAAATGTTAATTTTAAGTTTCGATTAAGTCATATAATTAATTAAAAGTTATTTAATTATTTGATGTGATAAAATAAAGACGCATGAGTAGTTAAAATTAATCTTTTCATAAGATAAAATTGTATGGATTAGACATGTAGATATAATCTGATTATATGGACCCCGATTGATCATGGACTCGGCCAATAGGATAGATGGGAATGTTTTCTTTATGTCGGTTTTAAAAAAAATTGTCCTAGGCCGTTATGAAGAACGTGACCTAGTTTACTTTTTGCAATTATCCTATTCCCTGAGTCCCCCCCCCCCTGTGTGCGACGGGTGTAATTACTTACTATGTAACAAGAATGGAGCAAGAAGTTGAAGACCAAGGAGAGATAAAGAACCCATTGTCGTACAGCAATAAAGGTCCTATTGGCGGTTGCAGACACCCTTAGTTTGTGACCCGCGGTTTCGTCAGTTTGTATTCCAAACCGCACCTAGGAAAAGTCCATGATCATACCGGTTATTTTATGCGCGGAATGTTGTGTATGTTTTTACTTTATATGATATCGTAGTAATATGCACATAGTAGATGAGACCATAATTAAACCAAATTAATTAAGTGAATTAATTTAAAATTATTCCCACGCCAAAAATTGAGCCAAAATTGTCTCCCGATATTATAATGACGGTGAAGAGCCTTTGTTCGGATCCAACTGATCGACCACCATCGGGAGTTGACCTACCACGGGTATATCATTATTATCGAGCTATGATCGTCACGAGATCTCATGAATATCGGGTTATGACTCGACTAAAGTCTTTCGGTGATTGGCCACCGTCAGGGCCGTCTGACTTTATAGACAAGGGGTTGACTGCCACATAGAGATGCGGACTGTCAAAGAGTTGACCAGTCAACCATTGGGAGTCGATATGATGCGACGGTAGTAGGAGTACCTACCTTCAAATTGCCGAGATTGATCGACCACCGTCGGGATTAAGGCGACTAGATTGGATCTCAAACCACTAAAGAATTAATCAAATTCTTGAAAGCCAATTGGGAATAGTTGGCTAGTGGGAGTAAAACCTTAGGAGATTTTTAAGTGCAAATTTAGGGTTTTACATACATGAATTTTACTTATTCTATCTTTATTTATTGTTGTAGAAAAATGTCGAACAAATTGAACCTTCGTTTTATCATCGAAAACAAGCTTGACGAAACTAATTTTCTCGATTGGGAAAGGAACCTCAAAATCGTTTTGAGGCACGAGAAGATTGGCTATGTCTTGGACGAGGCCCTACCGGAAAAGCCCGCTGAGGGTTCAGCTGCAGATGTTATCGAGAAGTACAACAATCACTGTTCTGACAGTACTGATGCTACATGTATCATGCTTGCTTCTATAACACCGAAGCTGTAAACAAAGACATGAGTCTATGGACGCCTACTCTATCATGGTCCACCTAAAGGAACTTTATGCTTCTCAGTCTCGCACTGAGAGGTACGAGGTCTGAAGGCCCTGTTTAGTTGTAGATGGCATCTAGGACTGCTGTAAGATCACACGTGCTTAAAATGATCGGGTACATAGAGAGGCTTGGGAAGTTGGGCCATAAGTTGGAACTAGAGTTGAGTATTGACTTGATTCTGCAATCTCTACCTGATTCATTCTCGCAGTTCATGATGAACTATCACATGAACAAGATAGATTGCTCCCTTGCGGAGTTTTTGAACATGTTGAAAACTGCTGAGGGGACTGTTGTCTACGGATTTTATCTATGCAAAACAAACAAGTAATAAATTTATAATCCGGTTAACCCCAAGTATAAGGATCGTAGTACTAGTGGTTAATGCCGGGTCGATCCTACGGGGAACTAGACGATTGTGGTTCCTAGTTTTTGTCTAGCTAAACTATGTCACGAAAAACTAAACTAAACAGCGAGTGAAACAAAACTGAACTACACATATATGCTGAAAATAAACTAGACAGAGGACGAAAATCCAAAGCTAGGAAGGTTTGGTTGCGAACAAATTAATCTAAAGGTGCAATAGAGAATAAACTAACTAAAGCAGTTCAAGTTTTAAGGGTTAAATCAAGTTTAAAACGGACAAACGAGTATTGATCCACCTATCCAACAAACACTAATCTCTCATCCCGATTATATTGCGTTTCTATCAAGTTGTGATTCATCTTATCAAAGGTATGAATCCTACTTTTCGTAGATGATTCGCCTATTAATTTCTATCTTTCGATTTACGGAAATTAACGCAGCGTCATAACATAAACAAAGATGTAAACTTTAACGTTTTAACCTAGATATTCAACCTATCAACTTTCGTTTGACATAGATCAAAGATCTATTCCTAAATCATGGTGATCTAATGTTTATAAAGACTTTCATCAAATATAAAACATCATACATGCACATCTTTCGATATAAATGCAATTAAGCAACATAAGACATGATAAAGGAAACAACTTGATTAAAAACTTACAATATAACGGAGAATCAAAATTAATGAAAGTTGGATGGCTTCACAATGCTCGTTTGATTGAAGCCTAGCCTCTTAGCATCCTTGAATAGCTCGAATTGTTGAAGTAAATTGCATAAATTAAACTAATTTTATCTAGGAATTGAAGAACATAAAAACTGGTAAAAACTGAGTAAAAACGCAGCCTATAGCCGCCCCTAGGGTTTAGGGTTCGAAGATTGTCAATTGGTATCTCAATGTGTGAAAAATAGGCAAGTATTTATAGAGATTTGAGGCGGTTTCACTAAGTCGGCAATCCGCACGCTCGTCCGACGAAGTGGACTCGCCCAAGTGTTACGAACTCCAATGTGACGCTCGTTAAATGCGGATAGCGTCCAAACTCTCTGATCTTCTTTTTGCACCTTGGACGCTCGTCTGCTTCTTCCGGACGCTCGTTCAGTAAGTTCATGAAGCCTCAGTATTGAATCCTTCCCCTAGACGCCCGTTTGGATTGTCAGACGCCCGTCCACTCCTGGACGGGACTTGGACGCCAGTTTAGCTGGAATGAAACTTGATTAAATCATCTCCATCTCCTTTTTCTCCACTCCATTCGATCATTATCTCTTTCTTAAATCTTTATAGCTCAAATTCTCTCCCTTTTGACCATCATTTGAGCACAATGAACATACCTATAACACATGGAATACATCGCAAACTGTAATAGTATTCAAATAATTATAATTTAACCATGAAATCACATAAATATATCATTATTGCGATTAAGTCTTCAAAAATACCGTTTGCTCAATATTTTAATATAAAGACCAATTATTATGCAAATTACACAATATAGAAGAAAAACATCGTAGAATATATCCTTAAAATTCATAACCGAGTAGTTCTAGAACGCCTCCAGGAATGATTTTGAGAATCGTAAAGGGGCCGGACCATCGTGTCCTCAGCTTTCCAGAAAACAAATGTAATCTGGAATTATAAAGAAGAACTTGTTCCCCTACTTGGAATTCTCTTTTCTTAATTTTTGCGTCATGGAGGAGTTTCATCTTATCCTTGCTTATCCTGGCGCTTTCGTAAGCCTGGAGTCGGAACTCGTCTAACTCATGCAGCTGCTGCAGTCGATGTTTTCCACAAGTTTGGGAGTCAAAGTTAAGAAACTTTGTTGCCCAATAAGCCCTATGCTCTAACTCAACTGGCAGATGACATGGCTTGCCGTAAACCATCTGATATGGAGATGTACCCATAGGGGTTTTATAGGCAGTTCTATACGCCCATAGTGCATCATCCAATTTCAAACTCCAGTCCTTTCTATGACTGTTCACTGTCTTTTCCAGGATTTGCTTGATGCTCTGGTTGCTTCGCTCAACCTGACCACTAGTCATCGGATGATATGGTGTGCCAGTTTTGTGATGAACACCATACTTTTCAAGGACTTTCTCTAGGGGTCGGTTGCAGAAATGCGTTCCTTCATCACTGATCAAGGCTCGAGGACATCCAAATCTCACAAAGATATTTTTCTTTAGGAATTTCATGACCGTTTTATGGTCATTGTGAGTTGTGGCTTGAGCCTCCACCCATTTCGAAACATAGTCGACGCAGACTAAGATGTATTTGTTGCCACACGATGATGGGAAGGGTCCCATAAAATCGATGCCCCATACATCAAAGACTTCGCACTCTAAGATGGGTTTTAAAGGCATGTCAAAACGCCTTGTCGAGTTCGGTTCTTTGACACCTATCGCAAAAGCTTTCTGAAGGCTTCAGTATCCTTAAAGATCGTAGGCCAATAGAAACCGGATTGGAAGATCTTAGCAACCGTTTTCCAAGGACCAAAGTGACCTCGGTGGGTCCCTTTGTGGCATTGCTCGATAATCTCTTGTTGCTCGATTCGTGAACGCATCTCCTAAGCAAACCATCTTTGCAGATTTTAAAAAGATAAGGTTCATCCCAAACGAAATATTTCATATCAGAGAAGAACTTCTTCTTCTCTTGATAAGACATTTCAGGGTCAAGATATTGGGAATGAAGATAATTGACGATGGAAGAATACCATGGGACGTCTGGAGAGCGGCCATCGATCAACAGGATGTTTTCTAGAGGAAAGTAAAGATCTATATCATCAGGATCACCCTTTTCCTCACTTAACATCCTAGAAACATGATCTGCCACTACGTTCTCACTGCCCTTTTTATCTTTAATTTGAACGTCAAACTCTTGGAGGGTCAGTATCCAACGCAGTAAGCGCGGTTTAGCTTCCTTTTTGGTCATGAGATAACGCAAAGCAGCGTGGTCAGTCCACACAATCACTTGAGCACCCAGCAAGTAACTACGAAACTTATCCATAGCAAAGACTACGGCTAATAATTCCTTTTCAGTTGTCGTGTAGTTAACTTGAGAAGGATTCAGTGTGTGACTGGCGTAATAGATAGGTTGGAACTTTCCATTAAGCTTTTGCCCTAAGACTGCACCAACTGCATAGTTTGATGCGTCACACATAAGCTCAAAGGGTAAGTTCCAGTCAGGTGAAATAAGAATTGGAGCGGATATTAACCGATTCTTGAGCTCCTCGAACGCTTGCTTGCAGTTTTCATCGAAATTGAACTCAACGTCTTCCTTGAGCAGAGTAGATAGGGGCTTGGCTACTTTGGAAAAATCTTGGATGAATCTCCTATAGAAACCGACATGTCCGAGGAAACCTCTGACTTCACGTACATTCTTAGGATAACTCATCTTCTCAATGGCTTCTACCTTGGCCCTATCTACTTCTATACCTTTGGATGACACTTTGTGACCAAGGACTATGCCTTCATCTACCATAAAATGGCATTTTTCCCAATTAAGCACTAAGTCCTTTTCCACACATCTAGACAACACCTGATCAAGATTATCGAGGCAATCATCGAAGGATTGACCAAAGACCGAGAAATCATCCATAAAAATCTCCATGCACTTTTCAACTAGCCCGTCAAAGATTGCCATCATACACCTTTGAAAGGTGGCTGGGGCATTACAGAGACCAAATGGCATCCGCCTGTAGGCGAATGTCCCATAAGGGCAAGTGAAAGTGGTCTTCTCTTGGTCAACAGGATCAATGGGTATCTGAAAATATCCTGAATAACCATCCAGGAAACAGTAGAATGCGTGCCCCGCCAGACGCTCAAGCATCTGGTCAATGAATGGAAGGGGGAAATGATCTTTCAGTGTGACCTCATTGAGCTTTCGATAATCGATACATACTCTGTATCCAGTAACGAGCCTCAATGCTATCTCCTCTCCCTTCTCATTCTTCTCAATAGTAATTCCACCTTTCTTGGGAACTACTTGAGTCGGGGAAACCCATTCACTATCAGCTATAGCATAAATGATTCCCATGTCCAGAAGTTTGATGATTTCCTTTTTAACAACTTCCTGCATATGAGGGTTGAGCCTCCTCTGGGGCTGTCGTACACACTTCGCACCCTCATTCGTCTTGATCTTGTGCATGCAGATGTCAGGCGATATACCTCTTATATCTCCTACTTGCCAACCAAAAGCTTTTTCATTTCTCTTCAAGACGTTGATTAATTTCATCTCCTCTAAGCGAGACAACTTGGCGGAAATAATTAGTGGAAGCTTGTCGCCTTCTCTTAAAAACACATATTTCAAATGCTTGGGCAACGGCTTCAGAACCAAATCAGCAGGGGGGTCCTCTAAACTCGATTTAAGATCTCCACCTTTCAACTCAACATCACTGAGCTTACTTAGTGGTCCCACCGCCTCAGCTTCTCCATATAACAACTCATCAGCTTCTAGATTTTCT
The DNA here is from genome assembly GCA_026214975.1 of Gentiana macrophylla. NCBI lineage: Eukaryota > Viridiplantae > Streptophyta > Magnoliopsida > Gentianales > Gentianaceae > Gentiana > Gentiana macrophylla. Next base: position 114,708 of record JAOBSW010001140.1, read on the forward strand.
AGACTTACCACACCATGAGTATTCAATTTATCCATTAGTCGCTCATATTCTTCCTCTACGGCCATGACTTGTTTATCCATAAAATCAGTGAAATCGTCAGTCATATCATCTATGGAAAAGCTGGTTGGGGATCCAGAGGGTACTTGACTAGATTTGGTAACATTGTAACTCACCTCTTTGTCACCAACTCGGATTGTCACTTGCCCACCATCACAATCGATGAGGGCTCTGGCTGTAGACAGGAAAGGTCTTCCAAGAATCAGGGGAATGTTTTCATCTTTCTCTATATCTAAGACGTACCAATCTACTGGAAAGGTAAATCTATCAATCTGAACTAGAACGTCCTTCAGGATCCCTGAAGCTTTCTTAGAAGATCGATCAGCGAATTGTAAGCTCATAGTTGTGGGTTCTAGAAGGCTTTGCAGACCGAGCTGTTTGCACACAGACATGGGCATAAGGCTTATAGAGGCACCTAGATCGCACAAAGAATTAGGGAAGACTAGGCCTCCCATTAACACTGTAAGCACGAACTTTCCAGGGTCACCTCGTTTTGTTGGTAAGTCTTCATAATTTATCAGGGAACAATCCTCACCAATTTGCCTTTCCATGCCTGCTAACTTCTTTTTCGAAGACACAACATCCTTGATGAATTTTGTATACTTAGGCATCTCGACCAAGACCTCGGATAATGGCAGATTTACTTGAGTATTTTTCAAAAGGTTAAGCACTTTTTCATATTTCTTATCTTCACTCAGAGGGATGTTGCTCTTTCTCGGTGGAAAAGGGAGTTTCTTTAGATCACTCTCAGAAAAAATCTTCTTTGAGGATGCACTTACGGCTTTATCCTCCAAGTCTTTCCACCGAACAGTCTTTTCAGAATTTTTCTTAGTCAGGGGATCAACCTCCTGACTTTCTCTTGAGTTCTCAGTCCTCAAGGGGTCAGCCACTTGAGGATCTGTTTCTTCTGCATCTCTCAGGGGGTCAGCCACCTGAGTATTTCTTTGCAGCGAAGGGGATTGTTGGTGCTCAGCTTCCCCTCCTGGGTTATCAGTGGCAGGAGGGGCTAGTGGTTTCCCTGGAAGCCAGGGGGACCACTAAGCTGTGTACCGCTTCTTAAACTCATGGTACTGGCCTCCTCTTTACCATATTGCATTGATGGCACGAGGTCAGTACACTGGCCGCTGCTTAAGTCAGCCTGAGCAACATGACCACCCTTAGGATTTTTCTCAGTAAAGCTGGGCAAGTGCCCTTGGGGTCTCGATGCTAACTGCTCAGCCAGCTGCCCTATCTGTCTCTCAAGATTTTTATTCGTACTCATTAGGAGTTGAATATTCTTGTTTTGCTCCTCTCTAAATGAGTTCCATTCGGCTTTAAGATCAGTTGAACTTGAAGTGCCTTGAGAGTTTGGGAAATTTGAAGGGTATGGTTGGCTAGGCCGACTTTGATAATTAGAATTGGAATTAGAAGGCCAATTCTGATTGAACCTTGGTGTGGAATTGGAAAAATTCGAGTTTTGATTGAATCCAGGGTTTCTGTTGAAGTTTGGATTCTGATTAAAGCTTGGATTCTGGCCGACGCCCTGATTTTGAGCATTATTCTGGCCAGAGAATTGGTTATTGAACCTCGGATTAGACTGGCCAGAAAAGGCATTCACTTCTGCATTTTGTCCAATCATGGGACAGAAAAAAGTAGTGTGCCCCGGATCATCACACACTTGGCATGTGATTGGATTATACTGTCCATTATTATGAACAGCGTTGACTTGATGAACAGAAGGGGGTTGAAATTGACACCGCCGGACATGTGGCGGTCGACAACAATTTTTCACAATACGTAACACGAGAGTTACGTGGAAACGAAAGAGTCTGACTACTCGGATTAGGAACAGTTTGGGATGTTGTCAGCTGAGAATTAGCCATTTGCTTTTGCAACATGGCAATCAGATTCTGCATAGTCACTTCCTCGACCTTGGAAGGAGGAGGAGGTGCCTGAATAGCTTGATAGGATGGGGCATAGTTATATTTGGCAATGTCTTCAAACAATGCCCATCCTTCGTCTGGAGTCTTCTTCAAAAACGCCCCACCTGATGAACTATTGACCATGCCCTTAGTGAGCTCGGTCAATCCGCTAAAGAATGTATGGACTTGCCTTTGCATCGGCAAGCCATGGTGGGGACATTTTCGGAGGAGGGACTTGAACCTTTTCCAGCAATCAAAGAAAGACTCATTTTCCTGCTGACGGAAAGTGAAGATTTCGTTCAAACACTGGGCCGTCTTTGATGGAGGGAAATATTGACTCAGAAATTCTTTTTCAAGACCGGCCCAGGTTGTAATGGATTCCGAAGGGAGAGAGTGATACCACTCTAGTGCTTCCCCTCGCAAGGAAAATGGGAAAAGTTTGAGCTTGATTGCGTCCTCACTTACACCTTGGATACGGGTAGTACCGCATATATGTAGAAATGTGTGTAGGTGAGTGTGGGGGTTCTCTGATTGATAGCCGTGAAAAATCGATGCATGCTGCATCATCTGAATAAGTCCTGGCTTTAGCTCGAAAGTTGGAGCAGTAATGGCCGGCATAACGATAGCCGGGTTGATGGTGACTGTACCGGGCATGGCATAATCGGCCAACGTCCGTCTATCTTCCGCTGCCATTATTACTATTTCTTTGATTTCTTCTGCAAGATTTTGCTCAAATTCTTGATCAAGAGCGTTTCCTTCGTCAAAACGAAGTCTCCGCCTATTGGGTCGGACTATGGTCCGCTCGGGGTCAGGAGAGTAGATTAGTGGTCCCTTCTGACTACGAGTTTGCATACACCGAGATCCAAGATCAAGTTGTTGAGCAAGAAAGAAAGAAGGAGAGAAAGAGAACTATAAACTACGAAACTAACAACTTAAACTAAAGACTTATAATCTAATCTAAGATCAAAACCTAGAGAAAAAAAGAAGAAAAGAAGAAGATGATAGGAGGAAAGAGGAACGGACGGACGTCCAAAATTATGGACGAGCGTCTGACCAGTTTTCAGAATGGACGGGCATTCAAAATATGAACACTCGTCCTCTTTTTCAGAATTCCTTTGGACGGGCGTCCAGAAGTATGAACGCTCGTCTGCGGATCAAAATTGATACAGGATTGAAGAATTTTCAGCGGACGGGCGTCCAGTGAACTAAACGCTCGTCCGACTGAAGCAAGAACTGGACGGGCGTCTGGTAAAACGGACGCTCGTCCAACTGGGCAGAACGATTAGAAAAACAGAGCTTGATAAACAGAAAACAGAGTATAGACTAGGAGCAAAAATTTTATATTAACTACTAACAGAAACACAATTAAAACGACAGACAAGTGAACAAAAACAACTAAACGATTAACCACAAACAGAAACTGAGAAGATCTAACCTAAAAACAGGAATTGAAAACAAAAACAAAAACTAGGCAACGTCCGGGTCCCCGGCAACGGCGCCAAAAACTTGTCTACGGATTTTATCTATGCAAACAAACAAGTAATAAATTTATAATCCGGTTAACCCCAAGTATAAGGATCGTAGTACTAGTGGTTAATGCCGGGTCGATCCTACGGGGAACTAGACGATTGTGGTTCCTAGTTTTTGTCTAGCTAAACTATGTCACGAAAAACTAAACTAAACAGCGAGTAAAACAAAACTGAACTACACATATATGCTGAAAATAAACTAGACAGAGGACGAAAATCCAAAGCTAGGAAGGTTTGGTTGCGAACAAATTAATCTAAAGGTGCAATAGAGAATAAACTAACTAAACAGTTCAAGTTTTAAGGGTTAAATCAAGTTTAAAACGGACAAACGAGTATTGATCCACCTATCCAACAAACACTAATCTCTCATCCCGATTATATTGCAGTTTCTATCAAGTTGTGATTCATCTTATCAAAGGTATGAATCCTACTTTCGTAGATGATTCGCCTATTAATTTCTATCTTTCGATTTACGGAAATTAACGCGTCATAACATAAACAAAGATGTAAACTTTAACGTTTTAACCTAGATATTCAACCTATCAACTTTCGTTTGACATAGATCAAAGATCTATTCCTAAATCATGGTGATCTAATGTTTATAAAGACTTTCATCAAATATAAAACATCATACATGCACATCTTTCGATATAAATGCAATTAAGCAACATAAGACATGATAAAGGAAACAACTTGATTAAAAACTTACAATATAACCGGATAATCAAAATTAATGAAAGTTGGATGGCTTCACAATGCTCGTTTGATTGAAGCCTAGCCTCTTAGCATCCTTGAATAGCTCGAATTGTTGAAGTAAATTGCATAAATTAAACTAATTTTATCTAGGAATTGAAGAACATAAAAACTGGTAAAAACTGAGTAAAAACGCAGCCTATAGCCGCCCCTAGGGTTTAGGGTTCGAAGATTGTCAATTGGTATCTCAATGTGTGAAAAATAGGCAAGTATTTATAGAGATTTGAGGCGGTTTCACTAAGTCGGCAATCCGGACGCCGTCCGACGAAGTGGGACTCGCCCAAGTGTTTCGAACTCCAATGTAGACGTTAAATGCTGGATAGCGCCCAAACTCTCGATCTTCTTTTTGCACCTTGGACGCTAAATGCGCTTTTCGGGACGCTCGTTCAAGAAGTTCATGAAGCCTCGAGATTGAATCCTTCCCCAGACGCCCGTTTGGATTGTCAGACGCCCGTCCACTCCTGGACGGGACTTGGACGCCAGTTTAGCTGGAATGAAACTTGATTAAATCATCTCTATCTCCTTTTTCTCCACTCCATTCGATCATTATCTCTTTCTTAAATCTTTATAGCTCGAATTCTCTCCCTTTTGACCATCATTTGAGCACAATGAACATACCTATAACACATGGAAAACATCGCAAACTGTAATAGTATTCAAATAATTATAATTTAACCATGAAATCACATAAATATATCATTATTGCGATTAAGTCTTCAAAAATACCGTTTGCTCAATATTTTAATATAAAGACCAATTATTATGCAAATTACACAATATAGAAGAAAAACATCGTAGAATATATCCTTAAAATTCATAGATTTTCACCCTTAACAACTGTAGGGAAGGGAAAGCAAGTGTTGTTGGTCACTTCAAACAAGGGCAAGGCAAAAGCCCAGAAAAAGTCCAAGAAGGCGAAGGCTACACCTAAGCCAACGCCTAAGATAGCGAAAGACAAATCCAAGGATGCTTGCTTCCATTGCGGTGAGACCGGACATTGGAGGAGAAAGCGCAAAGGCTTCTTGAGTACCAAGAAGAAGCATTCGATGCTTCGACTTGTGTATATTTATGATTGAGATCAACATTACTTCTTCTAAGTCTAACCACTGGGTATTAGATACTGGTTGTGGTTCTCATATTTGTACGAATATGCAGACACTAAGAAGAACTAGAGATCTGAGGAAAGGAGAGGTTGACCTACGCGTTGGAAATGGAGCAAGTGTTGCTGCGCTGGACGTAGGAGTTTATTTTCCTTCATTGCCCAGTGGGCTAGTACTAGAACTCAATAACTGTTATTTTGTTCCTGCTCTTACGAAGAGCATTATTTCTATTTCTGCATTAGATGTTGATGGATTTTCATTTACGTTTGAGAATAAATGTTGTTATTTTTCACGTGATGGAATCTTTTATGGTACTGGCATACTTAGCAATGGTCTCTACATATTAGATATGAATGTTGACGTACTTAATATAAATAACAAGAAAGCCAAAACAAATGACTTGAATGAATCCTACTTATGGCATTGTAGACTTGGTCATGATGAGCTACGTAGCTCTTGAAACCGCATCCTATACACTGAACCGAGTTCCATCAAAGACAGTTGAGTCCACTCCCTATGAAGTGTTCAAAGGGAAGAAACCAACACTAGGTTACATGAGGCCTTAGGGATGTCCCGTTTATGTGAAACGGACAATGCCTGACAAATTGGAACCTAGATCTGACAAATGTCTATTTGTGGGTTATCCTAAGGAAACCAAAGGGTACCAATTTTACCACCCTGAGGAACAAAAGGTGTTTGTTTCCAGGACTGGCCACTTTCTAGAGAAAGAGTTTATTCTGGATAGGGTCAGTGGGAGTAAAATTGATCTTGAAGAAATTCAAGAACCACTTACGGACAACAGTCCGTTGATGGAAGTAGAGGATACACCACATATAAATGTGGCGCCACCCTCTACCGTAGACACACTAGCACCTCGAAGATCCACTCAGGAACGCCGTGAACCCGAAAGGTACACACGGCGTGTATCTCATGGAAGATGAGGACCCTAGAACTTATGAGGAAGTCTTTGTTAAGGCATGACAAAGAGAAATGGTGGAAGCCATGAATTACGAAATGGAATCCATGAAAGACAACCAAGTTTGGAACTTAGTTGATCCGCTGAGGAATAGTTCCCATTGGGTGCAAATGGGTCTTTAAGAGAAAGACCGACATGGACGGTAACGTGACTACCTACAAGGCTAGGTTAGTGGCAAAAGAATATAAGCAAAGACAATGAGTTGACTATGACGAAACCTTTTCGCCGGTTGCCATGTTAAAATCCATTAGAATTTTGCTCGCTATTGCAGCATACCATGATTACAAAATCTGGCAGATGGATGTGAAAACAGCTTTCCTTAACGGGAACCTGTCTGAGGAAGTGTATATGACACAGCCTGAGGGTTTCACAACCAATGACGCTGGGATGGTATGTAAACTGCAAAGATCCATTTATGGATTAAAGCAAGCTTCTCGGAGTTGGAATTTTTGCTTTGATGAGATAATCAAACAGTTTGATTTCATCAAGAACGAAGATGAGCCCTGTGTTTACAAGAAGGTTAGTGGGAGTGCCATTGTGTTCTTAGTGCTTTATGTAGATGACATATTGCTCATAGGGAATGATGTGCCTATGTTACAATCAGTCAAAGCTTGGTTATCCAAGAACTTCTCTATGAAGGACTTGGGTGATGCAGCCTATATGCTAGGAATAAAGATCTATAGAGATAGATCTAAAATGTTGCTTGGTCTGTCGCAATCCACCTACATAGACAAGATGCTGAAGAGATTGAGCATGGAGCAGTCCAAGAAAGGATTGCTGCCCATGTCACATGGGGTCTACCTGTCAAAGGGAATGAGTCCTAAGACGGGGAAGGAAAGGGCACAAATGAGTCAAGTCCCTTATGCTTCGGCAATCGGGTCTATCATGTATGCCATGTTATGCACAAGACCAGACGTCTCGTACCCTCTTAGTATGACTAGCAGGTACCAGCCCAATCCAGGTGAAGGTCACTGGATTGCTGTCAAGAATATCCTTAAGTACATGAGACGTACTAGGGATATGTTCCTGGTTTTCGGGAACGATGATTTAGTATTACGAGGATTACACAGATGCCAGTTTCCAAACTGACAAGGACGACTTCAAGTCGCAATCTGGATTCTTTTTCACGCTTAATGGCGGAGCAGTCAGCTGGAAGAGTTCCAAGCGAGAGAGACTCTGCGGACTCTACAACGGAAGCCGAATACATAGCGACCTCGGAGGCAAAGAAAGGAGGCGATTTGGATGAAGAAGTTCACATCGAACTTGGTGTGGTTCCTCCATTGAAGGTCAAAGTGCTCTGCATCTTTGTGATAATAATGGAGCGATATCTCGCCTAAGGAACCAAGGTCTCATCAGAAGTCCAAACATGTGCTACGGCGCTATCACTTGATTAGAGAGATAGTGGATAGAGGAGATGTAAAGATAGAGAAAGTCCACACGAATGATAACATAGCTGATCCATTAACCAAGGCATTGTCTCAAGCTAAGCATCAGAAACATGTTCACTTGCACGGGCTTAGGAATATGGGTGATTGGCTTTAGGCCAAGTGGGAGATTATTGGAAAGGTGTCCTAAACCCAATCGGGTTGGACCGGATCCGACTGGGTCGGGTCATTTACAGTCTGTTTAGTTCATGTAATAACTTTATTATAATTAATAAAAGCACTTATGTTATTATATATTGTTTGTCTTCACATTATTTGTTGTATATATATAGTAACGTCCCTAGTATCGATCTGTGATAGAGAAACCATGATGGTGATTATGGTTGATGAGATCTCTAATCACTATAACAAGGTTGGTACTTAAATGTCTCTAGTCTTATATATTATCAAATGGGACATTGATAGTATAATCAGACTAGCACGTATTGGATGTCTTCTATCTTTTAGAACATAGGGATAGATCTCGTCTATCGAAGTGTAGGGACACTTGGACTGTACATGGACGTGTATTAGAGAATGCGTACGTTAGACTGACCCACTTACATTAAGTGTCACACTATGTGGCGGTTGTGTAATTATCCTTTTGACCGGAGTCTTCATGGCATCACGGTGTGGATTGTCATGCTTTGACACTATTGAGATTTCTCCTAACCACGGGGCGATCATGCGATAGTGATTGGGTATGATATTGAAGCATGCGGAGTATACATGATTGGTCGTCCGGGAATCGCGTATCCTATGATTAGGATCGAATATCCGAAATGGCCTTCTTATAAGGAATGTCTAGCTCTCGAGAATCTTTGCAAAGTGGGAGTAAATGTGTTATTCCGAGAGAGCATGATATCCAGATTATAAGATACGATCGTCAATGTATTGACACTCGAGATACGATCGTATGGATATTGTTACAAATGATAGGATTGTAAGTTACACGGTAACTGCTTCACATGAAAGGTAGTAGTCATTGCTTTTGACTCTTCCGATGATTGGGGGTCATGGTGTGTTGCTAGACGCTATCCCGTGATCGTTAGGTATGAAGGGCATTTTAGTAAATTGCACTTTGTGTCTACGGCCAACATATTCGGAAGCCTATCGGGTCACACTTATATGAACATCGAGTCGGATTAAAATGCGGTTATAGTTGATAACCAAATAAGGAAAGTTTATCTCTAGACTATAAAGGTTATAGTGGTAAATTAATATGGTGGTATTTATTTATTATGAATAAATTAAATACAAGATATTAATTATATATAAATTAGATTAATTAAAGAATATTCCGGAAGCCAATTTATTGGCATATGGGGCGCCACTTTTAAGTGTATAAGATACACTTGGATTGTGCACTTTAATTAATAAGATTGCCATATTATTAATATAAGATATTAATTGATTTTGAAAAATAGATTTATGGTAATAAGATAATTATAATCAATATATGATATTGGCAAAATAAATTATAATTAAAGAGATAAATCAATCTAGTTGATTTTCCTTATTTTATTGGAAAAAGGTTTTCTTCTCCTCCACACCATATGGGGCGCCCCAACCACTATATATAGGAGGTGGGTGTCAAGCTCTTTTGTACATCACAATTGCAAGAGTTCATAATTCTTGTGTAAAATAGAGAGCCTTCCATAGTGAGTTTGTGAGGGAAGAAAAGGTCCGGTCTAGCAGCCGGAGTTTTTCTGATAGCAATCCAAGGAGGATTCCGGCAAGGGGTTCGTGTGGATTAGCGATAGAGGCCTGACGCGTGGACGGCTTACGCATTGAACTACTCTCCGTTGACGGTCAAAGCGACGATCTAGTAGATCATCAAGGTATAACCATCAAACTACTTAATGTGTTTATGGCATTAAACGAAGAACGATCTTGAAAAGGAAATCTAATTTTAAATTCCGCTGCGTTAAACTAGTGATTTCCTAACAACCCGAGCACTCCACATGATGTCCCCGTGCCTAGGGGGAACCCGATTGGGTTTAGGACACCATTTCAACACCTTCGGGAGGGCTAGTCGTTGGGAAGGCTCTCATACATTGATGGGTCGGGGTATGTGGAGTGGAAGAACACAATGCGGCTTCATATTGAGTCACTGGACTACCAGTTGTGGAGAATTATTCTAAATGGTCCATTGATCCCAATTAAAGTTGGCACTGAGGCAGGGAATAGCACTAGAGTTCCCAAGGATGATCATGAACTTGTTGAAGAATACTACAAAATGTTGTCTTTGAATTCGAAGCCCGTGGCCATTCTTGTGAACTCACTTAGTCCCGGAGAGACTCGTGCGGTTAACTCATGCAAGTTTGCCACAGAAAATTGGGAGACTCTCACCAAAAGGAATGAGGGAACATCCCAAGTCAAACGTTCTAAAATAAACAGTTTTATACATGCATTCGAGATGTTTATAATGGAATCTAACAAAATTGTTAAATAGATGGACAGTAGATTCAATGATATAGCTAATGCACTAGAATTGTATGGTAAAACAGCCTCGAATGAGGACCAAATCCTCAAGATTCTTTTTAGTCTTCCTCCTGAATGTGATGTTAAGGTATATGTATATACCATTGAGGAGGGTAAGGATGTTGAGGTCATCACGAAGGATGAGCTTATCAGGATCCTTATCGCTCACGAGATGCACTTAGAGGTTCATAAGAGAGATAGGAGTCTCCCCCGTAACACCGTTCTTAGGGCTCATGAATCTGAATCTGAGGCATCTGAGAGTGAAGGAGAAGATGAGGACTATGCATTGGCATTTTGTAACTTCAAAAGGTTCTACAAGTTCCAAAGACAGAACTCAAAGAACACCAAAAAGCATAGTGGAAAGCAATGTGGCAACAAAGGGTAAGATTGGACTACAACCGCACAATGCTACGAATGCAATCAAGTTGGGAATATTGCAAATGCCTGTCTAGATGATAAAGTGACAAGTCAAAGCAAAATTCTGAACCTAATTCCAAGTCAAAGTTACATTCAAAGTCTAGATCTCGCAACAATTCGCAAGAAATTTAAAAGAAAAAAACCCAAGAAAAGTAGTATAGAGATGGCGGCATGGACAAATAGTTCGGAGTCAGATAATGATAATAACTCTGAAGCATCCGAACAAGAGAACCTTTGTTTCTTGGGTTACTCGCAACCTACCAATGACACAGAGGATGGGGTACGAACTCATCATTCACCAATGATGAGCTGCATGCACTTAACGAGTCCCTAGCTAAAGAGAATTTATAATTAAAGGGTAAACTAGAACAAATAAACGAACTTAGGCTGCATCACAACGACAAAGTCATGACACTTATAAACACACTAAGTTGTTTAGAGCTAACGCATCAAGATACCTAAATTGAGAATAACTCATTGAAACAAGAAGTTGTCAAGTTGAAACAAGTCATCTCAGGACTTGAGGAGGAAAATTCACACCTCTATAGACAACTCTCATCGATCAAAGATAAATGGAAACAAGTGAGTGGTTTGGGAACCCAACCAAAACTAACTACTCATGCCTCAACTACGAAAAACTTGACGCCTAGACCTATCGCCTTAGAGCACTAAAAGAAAAACAAATCACCTAAGGCACAAAAAGCACTCACTCAACAAAAGAAAGCGCTATTTACAAAATCACACACCTCACTGCGTTCTTCAACAAAGCATCATGCATTCAAGTATGAAAATAAAGGTTCAAGGAGGTTTTCTCAAAAGAACCATTCTTCTCACACTTGGAACAACACTAACTTGTATCAAACTGCACATTATGATCCATTCATACACCAAGCACCTAATTACACTTTCCGGTACCCCCAATTCGACCCTTTCTTGCCCAGTTCTTCTGGCAAAATCAGTTTGGCGGGTTACAACCTAACACATACCAGCCCGACCCACGTCACTATGGCCAGACCACCTAGACCAAAAAGACTGCACATAAACCAATGGTAAGGCGGTGGGTTCGAAAGGACACCCTCGGACCTGAAACTAACCCTGAAGGACCCAAGAACTAAGGGTGCCTTCCAAATCTTGTACTGCAGGTGTGTTTCAAGTCTAGAATCTGAAACATCAATATAAAGTGTATCAGACATTGACTATATGTTAAAAAGGGTATAAATATTCTATAATTTATAAAAAAGTTACAAGGAACTTTTAAATTTATTGTAATGGGCACAACACCCGTTATAATAATTTTTAGACAGCCTTACACCCTTTACTTTTAAAATATATGTAAATAGAAAATAAAATAATTATTCAGAATAAAACAATTTTGATTAAACAATCCAGAAACTAATAAAATTTCATTAACATTCGAAAAAGGTAACATAAATTAAAATAATCAAATACAAACACAACACTTGCCCATGTCACCGCCCCTCTCACCTCCTGGTTATTTTTTTATTCTCTAAAAAAAGCATCTTTCCAAGAAACCACCACTTTTACCTCCTGCGCTAAAAATTTTCACACCCTACCTGACGAAATAGAACTCGTCGGGTATAAAATCTAGGTCTTTTGATCTAGTGATAACTGGTGAGGATGAATAATCAAGGAAATTATGAAGATGAGAGGGGGTTTTGTGGGGGTGATTTTGACTAAGCTTGGGAACAATCCAGGATGCCTATGTATCCAATGTGTATGTTGGAATCAAGTTTGTCGTAGTTCTTTATTGTTGTTTAAATAGGGGTGATTGTGCACTAGGCCTGCGTGGGCCATGTCCAATGTGGACTCTCGTTTCGTGTTATTCAAGCAAGAGATAAATTTGGGATTACCCCGTGATTTTAATTTAGGAGATAATTATGATATTCAAATATTTGTATTAAATGATAAGGATTTGAGCCTTAATGTCTTGGGATTCCTTTAAGAACATATCGCATAACAATTGTCATTATCATATTCATTTAGATGACGTGCGGCGAGATTCGGAGCTCGGGTTGACCGAGCTACGTTGGTCGGCCCATAATCGACCTACAGTAGACCGAGGGACTACCCGAATAGCCTTTCTCCATGAGGGCTCAGTTCGGCCCGTTAGCCTATGATGGGACTCTGGGCCCTTATGGTTAGGGTATTAAGTCTACTCTTGCTACTAATTAGGGCATCACGTGCTTGGCACACAGAGTGGTGAAATCCGGTATCGTCATAAGCCCCCCAGATCCAGCTGAATTCTTGAGGTCAGATCGGATCTGAGTTAGATGTTAGGCTGGTTTGACTTAGTCAAGCCGGAGCTCTGTCTTTTCTTGGGGATATAAAGACACTCTAAATGGTACCAATATTTATACCTATATGCACCTTAAATTTTGCTCAAGAGAGGATAAATAGGCTCGTTATTGCTTAGAATATGTGTTAAATGCTATGTGAGTGTTTCCAGGATCGTAATTCTGCATCTATGCAATTTTCCTGATGTTTCGGTACTGTTTTGTCTCGTTTTGTGTATTTTATAGGATGTACCTGTTAGTAATACCATCCGCAACGGAAGCGATTTAAGGATCTAGATATATAAATTACACGTAATAAAATAACTAGATCTACTCTACAAGGGGGTTGTAGAACATACCTCTTGGATCTCAAAATCCAAGTTGAAGAACCGCAATAGGAAGAACAAAAGAAAGTATGAAGAGCACCACGATCTTCCGTACGTGTGATCCGAGCAACTCCCGGTGGAAGGAAATTCTCGTCTCGAATCCTTCCGATATGCTATCCGGAAAAATCTCCAAGATTTTCCTCCTTACACCCTTGGCCGAAATTTTTACTTCTTCTCTCTAAGAGGAGAAGTCGAAAATTGTGTTATGTTTATGAGTTGGGAGAACTCTCTTTATATAGGAGAGTAATCCTTGCATCCAATGATTTAATAATTAATACAAAATCAATTATAATAATCCAATTAAATAAAATGATAATCCCATAAAATTCTAGAACAAATCTAGAATAATATTTATCTTTATTTCTTACCATAAATATTTATCCAATAAATATTTTGTACACATGTCTTATTAATACACAAGAAAACAATTTCGTGTTTCCTAAAAACATGCATTGGCCGAAAAAATACTTATTGACATAGTCAATATTATTTTCGGTCACAACACTAATTTTGCCAAGATTATGAAAAATGTCTTTTTCACATATTTAATTATTTAGCCCAACAAATTTAATAGTTCACTAAACAATCAATTCACATATCGTTTTTAATAAAGTCCAACAAGAACTAAATTAATATTATTAGGATTCGACGTCCGAGAATAGCTATACTATATTGGAGGCACGTCGGGGACCATGGACTAATAATCAGCGGCTCCGATAAATCAAATAAATAATTATCTTACGAATAGAATAATTATATTCGATAAATCAATCACAGGAATATGCCACCATAATCCCGTGACTGCACTCCTCCGATTATGAGATTATATTTATCTCCTCACGAGAATGATAATAAGCGTCCATTGTTATAATCATTACATATGGATTAATCTTCCATAGACTGTTCATTCTAAATCAGGAAGTTACCGTTAACCTTTTTTAGAACCTCTTATCCTTATTTACCATTAACCCCCTAGTGATCAATTAATTCATATAACTCACTGGTAGCTAATCAGTGTAATATGAACTCCATGGATCGATCAGTTTCTAGGATTAACAAATAAGGGAACTGTCTCTCTACTTCCATAAATGGAAGGAATGGATTCCGTATCTGTAATAACACAGACTACTCACTCAATCCAGTACAATACCAAGATGGGGTAATTCAGATCACAGACTCAGTGTAATCCTTAACCGTCAAGTCAAACCTCATACTGATTCAAGCAATTGACTATGATCACCTCAGGATTAAGATATATCCATAAATATGATCATCGGTTGATTAGATAAGACTTCTCGACTACGGAATTATATCGTGAACTCTAATCAAATCGGTCCGGCCCTATATAATATATCTATCATATATAAATTCCCCATTAGGTTCTCTTAACCGAAAGTCCGGATAAGACAATCACACCTATTGTGTTCTGGGCGCATTAATAGCACGTTAAAGGAGAGACCCGATACTCTCGATTAACTTCACTACGGGTTAATTGTATTTTAAGTACATCTTCACTAACTCAATCCTCCCGTGTATATCCCATGCACTGAGTTAAGTGATTACATAAACGATATACTTTTGGGTTTTCTGTAGTGTAAATACTATTGTCACATCGGTGAATATGAGAATAATAAATATGAATAATAATATCATTTCATTTATTAAATAAAACAATTACAAAATTATCTTTCGGGCATTACACCTAACAATCTCCCACTTGCAGGAAAGCATGTGATTAATTGTTTTAGAGCACACCCTATTATTTAAACTACAACAAACTGCATCTCCCACTTGCTCTAAAGCAATGGAGACCTATCCCGTATTCTAGTACCCATTAAGCATATCATAACCATTGCAGATGACAAAGTACACTCCGAGTGTGCCGTCATGGGATAGGTCAGTGACTCGGGGAGTACCTACATCTCAATATCATGGCTCTTAATGATTAGTCAGGTTGTCGGCTCGAGACGATCCGTAGAATCGAAACGTTACCGGTCCATCTAATCATGTGGTACTTTCCCAATATGCTTTTGACCTCTAGTGATTTTGAAAAAAACTTTATAAGCTACCCCTTCATCGTTTGTACAATGATGTGGTATCGGCTTCCAAATCTAGAATCACTGGCAGATATGAAAAGGAAATCCTTAAGCTATATCGCCTCTCTAGCTACTACAAAAGCCGTTAATCACCCAACTAGTTAAAGTCGAGTTGGCGTTGCTGGATTCCTCCAGGCAATATCTTCAACACAAGAGTAAACACTGAGCACGAGATCGACTTAACGATTATCCTCAATCTGACTTAAAGTCAAAATCAGTGTATCACACATATCCAAGTTCACACATGAGTATGTCCGCATATTATTCCTCATTCTCTTCAAGATACTAAAGGACATACTAAATTTGCTTTGTTAACCGTCGAATCTAAGATTCGATCAAAGTTGACATTCAATAACCTGACCATCTCTTACCAGAAAGAGAATCTATCACATTTCTCTTGATCTGAAGATTTAGAGAGTCATTCCTGAGGCATAGGGTAGAACTTCCTCGTTGAATGTTGCATGCACAGATGCATCATCTTAACCAATAAGATGGATGGGAAACTAGTGATTGATTCTAATGAATTCGACCGAGTCAAACTCTTTAGAATGTTGTCCAAATCTCTGTTGCAGAGAATTGTGGCATTGCCAGATTCTGACTTCAGATAACACACCCATGTTGATTCCAAATGGTGTAGTGTTATCCTTCACAAACACTAATATATGTATATATTCACTACTGTACTTAAATTGATATCCAGTCTACAAAAGACGTATCAATATTCTGGTCAAATCCACATATTGTAGAAATATATGACTTCCAGTGACCGAGAGGTTTGCTTTTTATCCACAAAGGACATAAGCCTTGACAGTCATCCTGTCATAAATTCATAAGGAAATACCCTTCTGTCTCGAATGAATCCAGACTCCGTTTGTTTGGTAAGAAAGTCTCAGGGAATCACCCCTATTTTCTAATTTTGAACGAAATCATGCAATACTAAGTGGTAAAAGAGTCAAAGGTCTGATTAACTCTCTACTTCTTAGGGAATTACCCCTAGACCACTCAATCTTTGCTCTGAAAGATAAACTTTCCTATTCATTCTACTCTTTTCCGTGTAGATCCAATTACTCCCACTGGGCCTAAGACGCTCAGGTGGTTCTACAAGAGCATGAATAGAACTGGAGTACCGAACTCCATTCACAGGGTTATGGCTATTAAACCAACCTCCATAATCAGAATCCTATACTGCTCACAAAAGATCCATAGGTCATCAATCGATCCTCAGACTACAAAGTCCGCAGAACCCGTAATGGGTAATGGATAAACCATACTCCCAATACTTACTGGGTGGATCGAAAGTTTGATCTAGTTTAGTAGTATTTAGTGTTATCACCAACAACCGATGTTGGATATGGTCTGATTTTAATCAGTTAGTAACTACCTTGAGTAAACGTACTTCAAGGTTCAAGGTTTTGCTGTTTATGGACTCTATCGAAAGGATGCAACAAAGATAAGCTGCCCCTTCCCGATTTCATGAATCTAACCTTTATAATCATAATGGTCAAAACATAGATATTGATGTTTTGAAAGCTGATCCACTTGTGCTTCGAGATGGTCCAATCACGAGGTCACAAAAGAGGAAGTTCGAGGAAGCGTTGAAGAATCTCGTTTTGGCAACTTTCAAAGAACACGTTGGGCTTCTCAAGAATGAAGACTTGGCCATTTTATCCTATTTATCTTGTAATTGGGGTTAATGGGCCATGTGGGGAACTATTTTCCTTTTTTGGCATTATTTCCATTTTTAGCTGATATAAGCCCAGCCCAACCTAAACTATTTTTCTTTTGGGTTTTGATTTAATCCAAAGCCCAAAATCTTTTGTCCAACACCTTTGGGGAAGGTCCATAAGCACAAATCATTTCCATCAACTTTAAACCCAGCCCAAAATCCAAAACCTTTTTCATCTTATTTTTGAGGAAAAAACCCAATAACCCAAAACATCCTATTTTCGAGTTGGACCAGCCCAAAGCCCATTTTCTCTTATTAAAATTCGTGTGGAGTATGTTGTGTAATCCCACATTGAGTTTTCAGCCATGTTTAAATAATTTTCATGCCTATATAAGGCATATGATTGTACTTGAAAACTTAGACAATATTTGAGTGAAAAACTTATCATTTTTCTTAAATTCTGTGTATGAGTTTAAGTGAGTTAGGAAGGTTCCTTGCTGATTGGGTATTCTTGCTAACTTGGAGAATTTATCAAAGGGTTGAGCATCCCTTTGTGTGGCATTCTCAACTTGGAGGACTTAAGGTGCTGATTCCTTAAGAAATCTAAGTCTTTTTAGCTCTCCTTTGCCATTGATACTTCAATCTAGATCCAATTTTCATATCATTTGGTATCAGAGACTTAGGGATTGAGGTATCAAATATCCTTTTTTTTTTTTTCTTGTTTTCCTGTTCCATTTTCGTTTTTTTTGTTCTTCATATAAAAAAAAAAAAAAAAACGTGCCCAGAATTTTTTTCAGCCTATTTTTGTTGTATTTTGCTTCCTTAAGTGCTGAATCTTTTGATGTATCATTGTGTTCTTTTTAGATTTTCAGAATATTAAGCCTACGTGTTGAAAAACTGTTCATCTTCTTTGCATGATCTTCAAGTTGTTCATACCATCTTCAAATCTTCATCTCATGTTCATATAATCTTCATCAATAATTCCAGATTTTTTTTTCCTTCCCATTTTTCTGTCCATAAATTCTGCTGGAGTTGTTTGTGTAACTCCCAACCTTTCAGCTCTTCTTATTAAGTGTTTTAAGTGTATTATTATTGCTATCTTGCATTCCTTATTACTACCTCATTAAATAAGTGTAGTAAGTGTTGGATAATAGTTACTTTATTGATATTTCAAAAAAAAAAAAAAAAAAACAAAAAAAAAAAAAAGAGATATTCAGGTCGCAAGTTTCAAAAAAAAAAAAAAAAAAAAAAAAAAAAAAAAAAAGAAAAAGAAACGAGTGGCAGTTGTGTTTGTTACGGTGGTGCAAGTACTTTTAGTCTCATCTTGTATTCCAAACCAATCCTTTTTCTTTCCAACCTATTCCGTGTTTAGTTTGTTGAGGGATTTGACATCTTGAGTCCTTTTTGTTTGCTGAATTGACCACGCTTTTTATTGCTCAACTTTTTGATTCATTTAACGGTTTGCAATTACCTAACGCGGGAGTGAGGGTGAGTGCTAAACACGAGAGAATTTGTGAGCAATAATGGCTGGACAGGAGGAAACAAATTGGGAGGGTAGGTTCCGTCTTCATCAAGAGGCTGTTAATGGTCAAATGACAACTCGTTTTGAAGAACTTCAACAAACCATTGCGGATCAAATAACTGAAATGTTCCAACAACATGGTATTGGAAACGGTGGAGGTCGTGGACGTGGTAGAGGAAATAGGGGCCGTGGTAATATGGCTGGTCGTGATGATGTTGGGGGACGTGGTGGTTTTGGTGGTCGAGGTCATGTGGAGGATGATGACTACAGTGACATAGCTGATGATAATGAGCACGCTGACTTTGAAGATGTTCATGGTGATAGTTTGCGTGGGTTGAAATATAAGATTCCTTCTTTTGATGGAAAGGCTGATCCGGGGAAGTATTTGGCATGGGAAATGAAAATGAACCAAATTTTCTCGGTTCATAATTATAGTGATGCGAAAAAGGCAAAAATTGCAACCTTGGAGTTTACGGATTATGCAATGAGTTGGTGGCATAGTTTTCAAGAAAACCGTAGACGAAGGGGTGAACCTCCTATTAATAGTTGGACTCTTTTGACGGAGCATATGAGGCTGAAGTGGGTTCCCAATCACTATTTTCGGGACCAAGGTTTTAAATTACAACAATTATCACAAGCGGGGAAGTCGGTTGAGGAATTTCACGAGGAGATGCAATTGACTATGCTTCGGGCAAACATCATTGAACCCGAAGATGTAACTATGCAGCGTTTTTTATGTGGTTTACGGGATGATATTGCGGGACAAGTGGAACTACAAAACTATCAATCTTTAACTGATATGGTGAATGGTGCTCTTATGGTTGAAAGGAGGCTGAAAGCAAGACGAGAGGAACGTGCTAAGGCAAATAAATCATTTGGGTATCGCAGCTCTTTTACACCATCTTTCCAACAAGGTGGATCGTCTCATGCTGATTATACGAAGAAGGTTGATAGTGGGGTGAAACCCAATGTTCACAAAAGCAAGCTGAATGAGATATTAAGTCCTAATAAAGGTAAAGCGGCTGAAGTGGGGCGTTCTCGGGATATTGAATGCTTCAAATGCAAGGGCAAAGGACATTATGCAGCAAATTGTCCAAATAAACGTACCATGACGATTTTGGGGCAGCCTTTACCTCGTGATGATTATGAATCTCATTCGGAGGATGATGAGAATGATGATGATGATGCAGTCCAAGATGACACTTTAGATGCACATGCTACACATGATTATGGTGCTTGTTATGTGATTCGGAAGACTTTGGCCATTCATACAAAGTTGGACGAGTCAATTCAGCGGGAAAACATTTTTCACTCAACATGTGGCATTGCGGGGCGCACTTGCAACTATATCATCGATTCGGGGAGTTGTGCGAATTTGGTAAGCCAAACACTTGTTAAAGACTTTAATATTGCTGTTTTACCGCATCCCCACCCGTATAGTTTGCAATGGATGAATGATGTGGCGGATGTACGTGTGGCTACCCAAGCACTTGTTAAATTTCGAGTCGGTAAATTGGTGGATGAAGTTTTATGTGACGTAGTACCTTTGTTTGTTACGCATTTATTATTGGGGAGACCTTGGCAATATGATAGGGCTGCATTGTATAATGGTCGTTTGAATACTTGGAGTTTGCATTTACATGGTCATACGATTACTTTACATCCGATGACACCGGCTCAAGTTCATTCCGAACAGCTGCGTATGACTAATTCTCGAAAAGCTGCTGCGTTTAGTGAGCAAAAAAATGATAAAGAGGGAGAAAAAGTCGAAAATAAGCAAGTTGTTCCGGAGAGAAAAAAAAATGAGGGCGCTTTATCACACTTTGAGGGCAAAAGAAAAGTCGAAAATATAAGTGTGAGGGAGGGTGTTTCCGTTCCAAATGAGGGAGTTAAAAGGATGGTGCAGCTGCGTGAGGGAGTGGGAGCCTCAAAACACGAGGGTAAAATAAAAGTTGAAAAGAATAATGGTAAGGGTGTGAAGCACAATTTTCTTGCCAAGTCTAGTTTAATCACTACGACTATCAATGGTGGGAACTTCGTTTTTCTCATTTATTTTAAGGAAGTCGTCCCCTCTCCCATTTGTTTGATTACCATTGCTGATCTAACATCTTCTCTTCCAAGTGTTGTATGTTCGGTTTTGCAGGAATATGCTGATGTGTTTCCGGAGGAAGAACCAAGTGGTTTGCCACCACTACGTGGTGTGGAGCATCAAATCGACTTAATTCCGGGTGCTACTCTTCCAAACCGACCAGCCTATAGGGCCAATCCTACGGAAACAAAAGAAATTCAAAGACAAGTGGCGGAGCTGTTAGAAAAAGGCAAGATACGTGAATCTTTAAGTCCTTGTGCCGTACCCGTCATTGTGGTTCCTAAGAAGAATGGTGAATGGCGGATGTGCACCGACTGTCGTGCAATCAATAATATCACGGTAAAGTATCGCTATCCTATTCCTAGGTTAGACGATATGCTGGATGAGTTGCATGGTAGTAAATTCTTTAGCAAGATAGATTTGAAAAGTGGTTATCACCAAGTCCGTATTCGTGAGGGTGATGAGTGGAAAACAGCCTTTAAAACTAAGTTTGGTCTTTATGAGTGGTTGGTTATGCCATTCGGGCTTACAAATGCACCTTCCACGTTTATGCGTTTAATGCATGAAGTGCTGCGTGAATTTATTGGTCATTTTGTGGTAGTTTATTTCGATGACATATTAATTTATAGCACCACACTTGATGATCATGTTGCACATTTACAAGCTGTTCTTGATACACTTAGGCATGCTAAGTTGTATGCTAACCTTAAGAAGTGTGAGTTTTGCTTGGATCGCATTGTTTTTCTTGGTTTTGTGGTTAGTGACAAAGGCGTTGAAGTTGATCAAGAAAAGATTCGGGCAATCAAGGAGTGGCCTGACCTCAAAAACGTGGCTGATGTTAGGAGTTTCATTGGCTTGGCTGGCTTCTACAGACGGTTTGTGAAAGATTTTAGCACCATTGCTGCTCCTTTGACCGAGTTGGTGAAGAAAAATGCAGCCTTCAATTGGGAAGATCGTCACAGGGAGTCTTTTGAAACTTTAAAGCTTAAGCTTATTTCAGCCCCTATACTTGCCTTACCCGATTTTGATAAAATGTTTGAATTAGAATGTGATGCATCGGGTGTTGGTGTGGGTGGTGTTTTAATGCAAGAAAAACGACCTGTGGCATATTTTAGTGAGAAGTTAAAAGGTGCTCATTTGAATTATTCTACGTATGATAAGGAGCTTTATGCCTTGATTCGTTGTTTGCAAACTTGGCAACATTACCTTAGGCCTCGTGAGTTTATTATTCATACGGACCATGAGTCTTTAAAATATCTTAAGGGTCAAGGTAAGTTGAGTAAACGACATATCCGCTATATTGAATTCATCGAGTCATTCCCTTATGTCATTAAGTTTAAGAAGGGAAAAGAAAACATAGTTGCGGATGCTTTGTCTAGGCGTTATTCCTTGATTACATCTTTACAAACTAAGTTACTTGGTTTTGAGCATATTAAGGATTTATATGCTGATGATGTCGACTTTGGTGATATTTTTACTAAGTGTCCTTCATCTACTTTGCCTGATTATTCTGTGCATGAGGGTTTTCTTTACAAAGGTGATAAGCTGTGTATTCCTAGATCTTCCATGCGTGAATTATTCTTGAGGGAGTCTCATGGGGGTGGTTTAATGGGACACTTTGGGGTAGATAAGACTTTGGATATGTTGCGCACACATTTCTATTGGCCACGTATGAAAGCTGATGTGATTAAATTTTGTGCTTCTTGTCTTGTGTGTAAGCATGCTAAGTCACGTTTGCAGCCCCATGGATTGTACACTCCCCTACCTATTCCTACATCTCCTTGGACCGACATTTCTATGGACTTTGTGTTAGGTTTGCCTCGGTCTAGGAATGGTAAGGATTCTGTGTTTGTGGTGGTGGATCGTTTTTCTAAAATGGCTCATTTTATTCCATGTAATAAGACCAATGATGCTTCATATATCGCTGATTTGTTCTTTAAAGAAATTGTTCGTTTGCATGGAATTCCTCGTACTATTGTGAGTGATCGTGACACTAAATTTGTGAGTCATTTTTGGAGGGTGCTATGGATGCGTTTGGGTACTTATCTATTATTTTCTACGTCTTTTCACCCACAAACTGATGGGCAAACGGAAGTTGTTAATCGAGTGTTGGGACAACTTCTAAGAATTGTTGTGAAAAGTAATTTAAAGAATTGGGAATCTTGTTTGCCTTATGTGGAATTTGCTTATAATCGTGCTAAACATTCAGCTACTCAATATGCACCATTTGAGCTTGTTTATGGGTTTTTACCGGCTGCTCCCTTTGACTTTGTTCCTATTCCTACTGGTGCGCAGGTTAGCTTGGATGGAGAGGCAAAGGCTGATCTTGTGAAAGCATTGCATGAAAAGGCACGGCTGAATGTTGAGAGAGCAACCGCGAGTTACATGAAGAAAGCAAATAAAGGACGCAAGGAGCTGATTTTCGAGCCTGGTGATTTGGTGTGGCTACACCTTCGCAAAGAGAGATTTCCACATTTCCGCAAGTCAAAGCTGAATGCACGTGGTGATGGCCCTTTTCAAGTGCTCGAGAGGATTAACAACAATGCCTACAAGCTGGACATACCTCCGGATTGGAATATTTCGCCTACTTTCAACGTTTCTGATTTGTCTCCTTATGACGCTTCTTTTGATCTGAGGACAGATCCTTTCCAGCCGGGAGGGAATGATACGAATCATAATGGTCAAAACATAGATATTGATGTTTTGAAAGCTGATCCACTTGTGCTTCGAGATGGTCCAATCACGAGGTCACAAAAGAGGAAGTTCGAGGAAGCGTTGAAGAATCTCGTTTTGGCAACTTTCAAAGAACACGTTGGGCTTCTCAAGAATGAAGACTTGGCCATTTTATCCTATTTATCTTGTAATTGGGGTTAATGGGCCATGTGGGGAACTATTTTCCTTTTTTGGCATTATTTCCATTTTTAGCTGATATAAGCCAAATTTCAACCTAAACTATTTTTCTTTGGGTTTTGATTTAATCCAAAGCCCAAAAT
This sequence comes from Gentiana macrophylla, assembly GCA_026214975.1. Taxonomy (NCBI): domain Eukaryota; kingdom Viridiplantae; phylum Streptophyta; class Magnoliopsida; order Gentianales; family Gentianaceae; genus Gentiana; species Gentiana macrophylla. The sequence continues at coordinate 138,395 of JAOBSW010001140.1, forward strand.
CTTTTGTCCAACACCTTTGGGGAAGGTCCATAAGCACAAATCATTTCCATCAACTTTAAACCCAGCCCAAAATCCAAAACCTTTTTCATCTTATTTTTGAGGAAAAAACCCAATAACCCAAAACATCCTATTTTCGAGTTGGACCAGCCCAAAGCCCATTTTCTCTTATTAAAATTCGTGTGGAGTATGTTGTGTAATCCCACATTGAGTTTTCAGCCATGTTTAAATAATTTTCATGCCTATATAAGGCATATGATTGTACTTGAAAACTTAGACAATATTTGAGTGAAAAACTTATCATTTTTCTTAAATTCTGTGTATGAGTTTAAGTGAGTTAGGAAGGTTCCTTGCTGATTGGGTATTCTTGCTAACTTGGAGAATTTATCAAAGGGTTGAGCATCCCTTTGTGTGGCATTCCCTTTGTGTGGCATTCTCAACTTAGGAGGACTTAAGGTTGAATGATTCCTTAAGAAATCTAAGTCTATTTTTAGCTCTCCTTTGCCATTGATACTTCAGGTTGGTGATCAAAATCAGATCCAATTTTCATATCATACCTATATGTTACTACGGTTTTAAAAGGCTTAAGAGAAAATATCTCTTTCGAAAAAAATTGCATTATCGATTAACTAGTTCAACGTCCCAGTTACTTTCCACTTTTTAACGAAGTCAATACTAGTCAATTATAAATTTTAAGCAATTTAGTGAGGGATATAATGCTGTAAATAAAATGACATATATTAATTCAAGTTTAACACTACTATATTATTTTATTTTAGGAATTGTAAACTATAAGTATGTCTACTCTACCATTCCAAGGTTTTAACCTCTCATCTCGATGCACATTTGTAGGGTAGGTCAAAGAGATGACGGTTAAATCGAGACAATCTCATCAATGAATAACTTGTGAGAATCGAACATCCTACGAGAATCGAACATCCCTTTATTCATTGACTACCTTCCTTTTTAAGCCTAGATATTATCAAGAATATCCTTGATGAGTGTGACCTACTATATCGGATCTCTTAGGTACGCCCCGAGTGTGCCGTTGTAGGATAGGTCAGTGACCCGACGAGTACCCGGAAATCCTATCCTTTCGGAGACCAAGCCATGAATGTTGATAGGGGTGAACACCATCCGTAGGGGGACGAAATCAAAGCGCCGCGAGGCGTCACCCTTCTCTCACTTACTTGTATCTATAGTAGAGGCTGTGGGGTTGGCTGTCGCCTCCCCCGCTCCCACTCAATATTTTGGAAGGGGTGGTGGGTTAACTAACCAAGTCTTTTTGATGTTAACATAAAAGCACATCAAATCAAGGATTCCGAATTGTGTCGGTAACATAGGCCAAGCCTACCTGTCCTATTCGTTGGAACATATGTGACAGTCGGACGAAATCGGGTCAAGACAGCCCCATTGAGATAAGTAGGAATCACCCCTCCGCTCGCCGGTGTAGCTTAGTCTTGCCGGACCCCCGTGCATACATCACACTAGGAGGGTTAAGTCGGTCAAGCCTAGCTCAGTTGACCACCCAACCTGTAAGCGAACCGTTTTTATCCAAGATTTATTGTTCTTTTACCATCATTCTATCTCATAGACACTACGAATCGAAAACGTGATCTCGTTTGGGCTTTTAAGGCGGTTCACCGAGAACACACACCGAAAAGGCTTAACGATTTCATAACCCGTCCTCGGATCTTTAATTAGTTACTGAATTAATTAATTACCACGTATTAATTAAATTCAACTAATTACACGAGTTTGTAGACATGCATATTTTAACTACCAAAATTAAAATTCTACATGTATGCATGGAGTGGATTTATGATATGATGCATGTCATGGCAATTCCGATTTTATATCTATTTTATGATCAAACACATTAAAAATAAATTGCGGAAAATTTAAACACCGAGATTGATCGTTGGTACCCTGTATCTAACCTATTAAAAAAAACACAAACAAAACCTAACTAGGGTTTACAATTTTCTGATCTGCTGCTGCTGCGTATTATCGATGATCGGACATCTAAAAGAACTTTGATCGTCACGAAACTTTGTGGACCTTCTCTTCACTCCTCCTACTTGAATATGGACGGTTGGATCTGTGTTTTGACGGCCCAATTGATCCCAGTAAGCCGCCGATCCAACTGCTGCATCTGTTTATAACTGAGGCGCAGCAGTGTCTTCCCGGGGCCGATCGGGCATCAAGACAAAACCCGATCGACCTGAAATTTTTAGGGCTTGTTTATATCTCCATGATAGTCAATATGAACGATCGGATCAATGTTTCAACGTTCCAAACTCTTCCAGAAATTCGATGAACTCACAGCTAGGGTTTTTACGGCTGCTGTGCTTTTCTGTTACAGCAGTAACTTTATTGCACTAATCTGATATCGAGACGGACTCCGATCGACACCAAATTTTGAGGGATTGATCAACAACTTTTATTCTTCATTCTGACCGGAGAGATTGTCGTTTCAACGGCTCAATATCCAGGAATAAATAAAAAACGAACAGAGACAAAATAGATCTACTTCTAGGAAACTAAAATTACAAAATTTCCTATACTCATATAAACGAATTTATATGAGTTTACAATAGATCTAACGCGAAAGAGACCTTTCTTTGAATTCCATTAGACCAATGGGGACTTTCATCTTTACCTGAATGACTAATAAAATACCAGCTAACGAACCGAACCCCCACCAATAACTAAGATTGCTCGGGGTTGGATAAACAATACCAACCCCAATCCATCTCTTCAACCACAACATATCAAAGCATTCATCATCATGATTTTCGAATTTTAAAAAAAAAAAACAATGCAATCTAAACATGTAATTTCCACTCCTAGATCTAATATTTTATACGTATAAATATAGATCACCAGGCGACTGATACCACTGTTAGTAATACCATCCGCAACGGAAGCGATTTAAGGATCTAGATCTATAAATTACACGTAATAAAATAACTAGATCTACTCTACAAAGGGGTTGTAGAACATACCTCTTGGATCTCAATATCCAAGTTGAAGAACCGCAATAGGAAGAACAAAAGAAAGTATGAAGAGCACCACGATCTTCCGTACGTGTGATCCGAGCAACTCCCGGTGGAAGGAAATTCTCGTCTCGAATCCTTCCGATATGCTACCCGGAAAAATCTCCAAGATTTTCCTCCTTACACCCTTGGCAGAAATTTTTACTTCTTCTCTCTAAGAAGAGAAGTCGAAAAATGTGTTATGTTTATGAGTTGCGAGAACTCTCTTTATATAGGAGAGTAATCCTTGTCATCCAAGGATTTAATAATTAATACAAAATCAATTATAATAATCCAATTAAATAAAAGATAATCCCATAAAATTCTAGTTTAAATCTAGAATAATATTTATCTTTATTTCTTACCATAAATATTTATCCAATAAATATTTTGTGCACATGTCTTATTAATACACAAGAAAACAATTTCTTGTTTCCTAAAAACATGCATTGGCCGAAAAAATACTTATTGACCTAGTCAATATTATTTTCGGTCACAACACTAATTTTGCCAAGATTATGAAAAATGTATTTTTCACATATTTAATTATTTAGCCCAACTAATTTAATAGTTCACTAAACAATCAATTTACATATCATTTTTAATAAAGTCCAACAAGAACTAAATTAATATTATTAGGATTCGACGTCCGAGAATAGCTATGCTATATTGGAGGCACGTCGGGGACCATGGACTAATAATCAGCAGCTCCGATAAATCAAATAAATAATTATCTTACTTAATGTAATAATTATATTCGATAAATCAATCACAGGAATATGCCACCATAATCCCGTGACTGCACTCCTCCGATTATGAGATTATATTTATCTCCTCACGAGAATGATAATAAGCGTCCATTGATATAATCATTACATATGGATTAATCCTCCATAGACTGTTCATTCTAAATCGGGAACTTACCGTTAACCCTTTTTAGAACTTCTTATCCTTATTTACCATTAACCCCCCTAGTGATCAATTAATTCATACAACTCACTGGTAGCTAATCAGTGTAATATGAATTCCATGGATCGATCAGTTTCTAGGATTAACAAATAAGGGAACTGTCTATCTACTTCCATAAATGGAAGGAATGGATTCCGTATCTGTAATAATAGAGACTACTCACTCAATCCTGTACAATGCCAAGATGGGGTAATTCAGATCACAGACTCAGTGTAATCCTTAACCGTCAAGTCAAACCTCATCATCGATTCAAGCGGTTGATCGTGATCACCTCAGATTAAGATATATCCATAAATATGATCATCGATTGATTCGATAAGACTTCTCGACTACGGAATTATATCGTGAACTCTAATCAAATTGGTCCGGCCCTATATAATATATCTATCATATATAAATGCCCCATTAGGTTCTCTTAACCGAAAGTCTGCATAAGACAATCACACCTATTGTGTTCAGGGCGCATTAATAGCACGTTAAAGGAGAGACCCGATACTCTCGATTAACTTCACTACGGGCTAATTGTATTTTAAGTACATCTTCACTAACTCAATCCTCCCGTGTATATCCCATACACTGAGTTAAGTGATTACATAAACGATATACTTTTGGGTTTTCTGTAGTGTAAATACTATTGTCACATCGGTGAATATGAAAATAATAAATATGAATAATAATATCATTTCATTTATTAAATAAAACAATTAAAAAATTCTCTTTCGGGCATTACACCTAACAGTACCGAATCTGGAGCATTGGAGAACGGATCTGGACTAAAAGGAATGCATTGTGATGAGTGACTGAAGTCCAAGAAGAAGCCTGCTGAAGAAAAAGAAGAATAGAAGGCCCGGTAACCCGAGGTTGAGGCCCGGTAAACCGGTGACTTGTTCAACATGAAATTAATTCTACCGCATTGTCTAAGTCGGTTAAGGTTTTAGAGAGTCTTAAGTCGGTCATTGTATCTACATAAGGCCGCATTATCAGATTATTGTATAAGTCTTCATAGTTTATTCAATTCTTGAAATACATTATATATTTTGATGAAATAAAGTTTTCTTGAGCTTTGGAGAGTTTTTTTTTGTTTCCTCCCTTCTTCCATCATCTCTAGCTTGAGTAGATCGAGCTAGATCTCCATTGTTGAAGGTATGAAGCTTTGAACGTTCCTTTATTGTCTTCAATATGGTAAATATGTTCGTATTTATGTGTTTTAGTTAATCTGCATGTTTAACAACCCTATAATTTACTTATTTTAATCGTACTGAGCAATGTAGATCCGGAAATTAGGAATATCCGCCCTCGGTAACCCGGCGGTCCATACCTGTTTACCGAGGCATATTTTAGAAAACCTAAACTGGGATTCACTACAGCTACGTTGATCGGCAGAAATAATTAAAATGAGTAATAGGTCTGGCCAATCTAGTGTTAATTAAGACATAGTCTTGATGGACCCTAGGAATGTGCTGGTCAATGTCAACAGCTTTCTAGGCGGGTTGGCGGTATGAGGTAACGCTCAATATCGGCAGTTCTAGTTCTGTATGCGTATGGGCTATTACGGATCAATTAAGGAGGGTAGCTTGAGTATAGATTGTCTACTGCCATTGTCGGAGTAGATAGGAGTAGGAATTGCACTCGTAGCTGATAAATATGATAATAATCATTAAAAGCTCGCGATTATCTAAGGAAATTCTGTGGGGAAGTAAACATGATGATTAGCTAATCCAAGTTGGTATATCGGTGAGGAAAGGGAGAGGTAAACCATGTTTGTTTTATTTTATATTATTGTTGGTCAATGACCGCCTATATGTTGCTTCTTAATTAGGTTATAATCGTTTATATGTATAAGTTGCATTGTCTCTATGGGATCGACCTTGACTCGCATTTACTATACTACGATGTACCTAGTATTCATGCTAGTAATATCGATGTTCGTGACTTACACGCGATCAAGATTTTTTGGCGCCGTTGCCGGGGACAATGGCCAATTTATAAATATAAACGTTTTAATTCTAATTAAGAAGTCGTTTTTTTATTTTATTTTATTTTATTTTGAGTCTTGAGTCGTTCAGTATCAATTGCACATGTTAAACTGCCAGAATTAGAAAATTCAGGGCCGGTATCCCGAAGGTAACCTCCGAGTTACCGAGGCCTGGAAAATCTATTTCTGAACAGTTCCCGTTATTTTGTGTTATTCCCTATTGATTTTAGTTAGTAGGTCCGCAATAGTTGGGATCACACCCAGCTGAAGCGGAAGTTGCTAACCTTTTCTTTGTTTTATTTTGTCTTTTTGCAGATTGATTAAAACACTTCAGAAATTTGATCGATTCAGAGTTGAAAAAGCACACACAAGTCGAAAAATATGCCTAGAACAATCTTGAACATCACACCAATTTCCATGTATCCCGGAACTGAAGCACGAGAGAATTATGAGACTAGAAAGAAACGGTTGGAGAAAGAGGATAAGGCAATCAAGAAAGAGCCTGAAGATGACCGGAAGGAGTACAGCACATATCGTCTGGGTGAGTTTCCTTGCGAATTAATTGATATATCATCTTCAAATTACGATTCTGACGATCTTGAAGAGGATCCCGACACGATGTTTTCTGAGCCTGATGATTACCCAGACTCAGACACCGTGGTGAAGTTAGGAGACCCTGGCATGTTCAGACTCCCAATTTTTGTTAATGGAATATCCGTAGGATTAGGTCTCTGCGACTCTGGCTCGAGTTGCAATATTCTTCCATTTTCCCTCTGTCAAAAGATAAAACTTCCAGTCGTGATGAATCAAACCAGGACCATAACCTTCGTAGACAGAACCAGAGACATGCCTGCTGGTTTGCTTAGAAAGTGTACAATTAAGGCAGGAGGGTTCACGTATCCAATCGACTTTATGGTCATAGATGTACCTAAAGATCCTAGTGCCCCGGTTCTCTTAGGACGACCTTTCTTAGCAACGAGCAGGGCGGTTATGGATTTTAATAAGGGGGAGATCACTCTTAGGATAAGTAATGATGCTGTATCTTTTAAGATCCTAGAACCCCTAGAAAACCGACCGGAGAGTTGTAAGATGACATATGCTTCGGGGAAGGTAGAGATTTTGGAGACTGAGGGGCATGAGAATAGAGAGGTTGTCATAGAAACCGTTGAGCAAGATTATGAGATTAATGATGAGAGAGAAAAAAGATACGGACCACGACAGGATGCTCACGGAAGCTAGTCCTACCGTGTTGCGAAGTGAACGAGTCGAACTGAAAGAGTGGAGTCCTTGAGTTTAAGGTCTAAATCTCGACACAGAGGCAGACCTAGCATGCAAGCTAAAAGGGAGAGACGTGCTAGGAAGAGGGCTCAAAAGGGTTCTGTGAAAGTGCAAACCTCTGGAGCGAAAGTTTGGCGAGTTAAGGCTCCAACCCTTGATTGATCAGAGATCTGAAGAAAGTCGAGCTGGCGACTATAAACTCAAAACTATTTCTTCAAACCCTTAGGTAGTTTAGGATTGAATAAAAGTAGCCAAATGAAGGGACGAGCTTTTTTTCATCCTACCACAAACTTAGGCTTGAAACCGAATGGTTGTGGAAAGGTTTTTTTACCTCATTGCGGATTCTCGTGAAGTAGGTTAGGTTTTGAGTCAGAAACAACAATTCGAGGATAAAAGGGTAGTCAAATTGAGGTCAGAATTGAGCAGAAAGGTTGAGTAAGAAGTGCAGCAGAGGCAGATAAAAAATCTGGGGAAAAGATACCCTCGGTATCTCGAGGGTAACCTCCGGGTTACCGAGGCTTGGATTTCAGATTTCTGAACGTCAGTTTATAAAGCTGAATTTTTAGAGACACATGGAGGACACACGTTCCACCAGATACAGTCAGTCAGCAGAAACCGAACCATTCCCCCCGCTTTTCAAATTTTTCATCCTTTCCCACACTCCACCATAACTCCACCTCAATCACATCAATCACCTCCTCAAATCTCTCACCCTAATAACTTCTCTACCCACAATCCCACTAAACCATCCACATTCATTCCATTCTTCCTATTTAAACCACCCCTTCATCACCATTATCATCATTCCTATCATTCTTATCATTTCCATTCACCAAACTTCTCCTATTTCTTCATTCTTCATATATTTCGACCACCATCACCACCAAACAGCCACCATAACCAAACCACTTTACTTCTATTTTCCAAACCCTAAACACCATTTCCTACCCATGTTGCTGAGTTGTATTGCTGCTGCTACAGTGAGGTGCTACAATTCTTCTTCTTTCACCATCAGAGGCACAGTCCAGAAAGAAATCCAGAAAATTCAGGCCGGTAAACCGAAACCTACCTCCGGTTTACCGAGGGTTATTTTTCATAAAAAAAAGCTTCTGTATCAGTTTCTGTTCTCATTCAGGATGGGTCCTAAGCGTCAACGTTCAGCAGTTCGGCCTAGTGGTTATCAGAGTGTGTATGGAGATGCTAATCCCTTAATCGACAGGGTTGAGCAATTCCATTCTTTAGAGATTTACGAGTCGTTCCGAGGCCATTGGAACCCAAGACCAGTGGTTCGAGAACGAGGGGTAGATTGAGCCGACTGCGGGTCAATTTTTCCGGAGGCCCTACAAGCACAGGATTTACTGGACATGGCTGAGGCACCAGCAAGGTTCAACGCCACGGTGGTAAGAGAGTTTTATGCTTATGTTTCGCATAACCCCGGAGGCACATTTGCTATGGTCTGAGGAATTAAGGTTGATTTTTCTATTGAGAGAATCAACGAGCTTTTTGGGGTTAGAATCCACCTGTGGGCCCGGACGAGTACACATCCTCGAGCAACATTGCCGATCTCAAGAGGATGGATATGGTTGATGATTTCTTGGGGGTGCAATGGAAGCGTAATCCTGCTAGAGCCCCCACCATCTTCCTAGAGAACGATTTATCTTGGGACCGGAAGATGGTCAATCGATTTGTTTGTGCTCGCCTTCTTCCGACGAAGCACACGGTCTCTGTCACCACTTCGAGGGCAGAATTGATGTTCTATCTAGAGACGGGTGCCCCCATCAACATTGGTATGTTGATGCATAGCCGTATTCATGAGCTTGCCGCCACTTCTGAGCGAGAGCTGCTACCATACGGGCCGATGATTGATATGTTTGCTCTAGAGGCCAAGGTGAAGATGCTTGTCAGTTATGAGTGGGAAGATCCTGAGCCACAGCTCAGTTCACTGTCAGTTTCGAGAGTACAAAGACGGGTTAGAGCAGAGAGGGAGAGTACACCGGTGCATGGTGCACCGAAGACTCAGAGAGCCTTGCTTGAGGAGCACTCGCGAGAAATTGCGAGTCTACATAGCAAGATGGATAGGATTATTTGTTGGATCATATATCCAACGTTGGGCTTATATGTGAAATAATTGTTATGTCGTAAACTGTCAATAAATGTTAGTCCGTTTTAAAGTGATCTACTACGGTTATAATTATTGGACTGGAACGTATCGCTAGGGTGTGGACCTTTAATGTGTAGAAACTCGGGCGTAATTTCTAATTTTATGATGGGTAAAATTGGAAAGACCTAATAAATATTTTACTATCTAAGGGTGGGTTATGGTCCCTAGGTCATACACTTTTCCCACACTCTTTTGACCCCATTATCACTAGAGAAAAATACAGAGAACACGGAAGGGTTCTTCTGACAAGAAACGGGAGGTGTATAGATCTGGAAGATCGATCCTACAATATCTACAGAGTATTTACAGTTTACTTCTTGTTTTGATTGTTGATAGTTTAGCATAACGATCCTGGATTGAAGTGATTCATATCACATAAAGTTAGATCCAACAAATGGTATCAGAGAAAGGTTTATGTTAAATTAATGAGAATCGATCTATTTTGGTTTCAACATCCTTCGGCAAATAGTTTTTTCCCCTTGATTCATCTTGTATGCCTGCCGCCGTTTGCAATTATAATTGCTTTTGTTTTACTTTTGACGGTAACGAATAATAATTGGGTTGAATTCCTGGATTAAGATGATAAAGGGATTAAGATGATAAAAGTAGTAAATTAGGGCTTATATATGTTGTACGCCTCTTTTGGTTATTGAAATAAATAAATAATCCAGAGTTTGTATTGTTCAATTTGAAACAAAGTTGAAGGCATGACTGGCCTATGAGCCGATATGCATAAGCGGCGGCGGCGGTGCTGTAAGCCTGTAAGTAGTGTTTAGATATATGCCTATTTAGGGTTCATTCCTTTTTCCTTTTATTTATTTATTTGAGGACCTTTTTTTGTTATAATAATAATAATAATAATAATAATAATAATAATAATAATAATAAAGGTGGCAGTGTGGTTCGGCCAATCTTTGTGCAATTTTGTTAATTATAGATATGAAAGTAGTATATTACTGTTGCATGTGGACTAATTTAAAGTTGCGGCATTTTGGATGATTAAACATTTAATTAGTCCATATAAAAGGTATTTTTGGATGATGCTCGAGAATTAATTTACGGTAGAAGACCGTTTATTTAGTAATCGGTTATGTTAAGATCTGAAGAAAGAAATAATCCAATTTTGATGGATCATTTTTTTTAAAAAGGTCAATACGGTAAATTAAACATTGATATATTGTGGTATTAGCATTTATTATGTCTCTAAGTGGATTTGTGGAAGCGATATGTCGCCAAAGTGACCTCTACGTCGAAATTTATTTACGGTGGGATGTAAAATGGCTTGTGTTTTCATAAATTCATGCGGATTGTATTCGGCCCAAATGAAGGATATTGTTTGGCAGAATTATAAATACACCTGTGGTGATAAATACGTGACAATTATTCGGTTTCCATGTGGATAATAGATGCGATCCAAAGATTGGTCTATTATTTGATAGGACTTATTGTTAGTGTTTGATTACTACGCCAAGATGTCAATTACGAGTTAGTATTATCGTCCAAAGATGAGATATTAATGTCGTGCCAGCATTTTGTGATGGGTTAATATACCATAAATTTGTTTGATTTTGGATATTCTTCGGATCTTATATATTTGAGCTTAAGGTTAATTAAGTTGTTATCTATTTACTTTTAAGTTTTGCTTTAAAGTATATCTGCTTATTGAAGCATTATATTCCTCCATTAATTTTCTATGATTTCAAGAGTTAGAAAGAACAAGTTTGTTCTTGTCATTGGCATTAAGGATCTAGACTTGACATTTATGTATGATCCTCTTAAAACTCTCAATTAGGATAGTAAAGTCAAACATATTTGTACTTTGAGAGTGAGAGTGATCAAACAGGTTGAGTCCAGTGATCATGTAGGAAGTCAATCTATACACTCTTAGAAATTGCATAAAGACCATGGTGACCAATAAGGAATTTTTTGTGTTTAATGAAGTTGCACCATGTCCAGGAAGAGTAAGGCGTGACATGGCTTGTCTTGTCTAAGCTAGTCTCTATAAGGTACGAGGGCTAATGCAACACAAGGGGCACACTCTGGAAATGGCTGATTTCCAAATTTCAGGTCCGTGATTTGGATATATGTGATGGCCTTCTGGTCCAATTTAACATTTTTTCTCTTCATGCACAATATGGTAAATTAAATGTCGGTTAATATGACATAAGGAAATGTGGGAGTTGAAGAAAATGATTTCCCACTAGGTGCAAGAAGTCAAATGATTGAAATCTTGGCAACCAAAATGTGCTAATTATGGTCACCATTAAAGGTAAGGACAGAACAAAATTTAAGTTTAAGTAAGCTGCTAGCATTTAGCACTAAGGGCGAAAGTGACAACGTAAGGATATTGGTTGTATTTTATGCCAATAGGTAGGTACGCAATGAAAGATTGCTTGTAGTGTCATGCTAAGTGAGAAAATAAAGTTAAGTTTTCCTTTTGGGTTTGTTAAGGGGTTGAGTTGATTTATGTGCCTGAACACACTTGGTGGATAGATTCTGATGAAACTATTCATTTGAGCGTGAATATGCATAGTAGCTAGTATTATCGATCACCGGTTGATGTTGAAAGATACATCTTTGTGGGTGATGGTGATGCAATAAAGTTTAAGGCTATTCATAAACTAGATTTTTACTGAAGATTGAACATTTTCTAGACTTGGAAAAGACTTTGGACAAATTAGGACATTCTTGTTCAATTAAGGATGATACCTTAGTCTTTCCAGGATTCAGATCAAATATGTTCTAATCATTTGGCTTTCAGTGATAATCTGGATACACTCTACATTTAGTTTTCAGGGCACAAATCAAATTTAACTAATGATGGTTCCTATATGGTTTGGCATTAGCATTTTTTTGTAAAATTTCTCGAAAGAGAATATAAAGGCTTATGTCAGATGGAACATTTGGTCCCCTTGATATGTCAGATGGATTTTGTCTGAGCAGGTTGTATTAAGGGGTAACAAACCAACATAGGAGATTAGATATTTGATTGCTCTAAGTATGTCTTAGAATTGATACATATGGTCACTTGATGTCTATTTCTTACGGTATGTTGGAATGGTCAGAAATAAAGTATCACCTTCATAGACGATTATTCGCTTTTAATTACCTATATCTAATGGTAGTCACTACGAAAATTAAAGTTGGCAGCTTTCATACTAAATAAATACCACTACAGCAATAACCAAAACCCAATATGAAATATGGACTACGAAAACCTAGTATTCGGTGTAATCATATTGGAGGTTGTCCAACTAAGGTTAGGCCTTATAAACCAAAGGAATGAAAATTGGACTTAAGAATGGTCAACTGTTATGTGTGGTGTTTTAAGAGATCCAGGGGTTTTAAGTTCTATGGTCCTACTTCCAGTTTTTTTTCGTTTGATTATTAGATGGGATTTGCAAGGTTCCTTGAGGATATTGAGTTTGGGGGGAAAATAAGGTATGAAATATTGTCTTTAAAGAAGAGCCTACCATGACTCTCACTACTGTGGCAGTTGGTAACAATTTGTTTTTTTTGCCAAATGGGATGTATACTATTGCCAGATACGGTTTATGACAAGATACTTGAACTTCCAATTAGGCAACCTCAACATCCTCAAGAACCAATATAGGAGCAACATGAGCACATGAGGTACCGCATGAGAAATCATTGGCAACACAACTTAGGCACTCTACTAGAGAGATGAGGTCAACAATTCAGGATAATATTTTTTTACCTCCTTGAGCATAAGGATCATGGCATCATAGAGAACGATCCGTTTACCGTTCCCCAAGCCATGGAAAGCTCATACTCTCGTAAGTGGATTAAGGTTATGCAAAATGAGTATTATAAAAGGCTTTCTCTCTGTTTCATTGAAAGGCCTTTTCTGGATAATTATGGCTCTACTTGCTCATATGGATTATGAGTTACATTAGATGGATATAAAGACAATGTTTATCAGTGGTGACATTGATTTGGTGCTGCCATAAAACTTTGCATTTGGTGACGCAAAGAATATGGTTTGCAAACAAAAGAAATCCATATATGGACTCAAACGGTTTTCCCGTCAATAGTATGTTAGATTTCATCAAATTGTTGTCTCGTTTGGTTTTTGAGTTAAATTTGGTTGATGAATGCATCTAACATATGTTTAGTGGGAGTAGGTTCATACTCTGGTTTTGTATGTCGATGATAATCAGTAACGATATAGTTTTTGGGCGTGAAACTAAATTATTTATCTGGTTCGGTTTTGAGTTGAAAGATTTAGAAGACGCTATTTTTAGTTTTCGGGATCCAGGTATATCAGGGTTATTCTTGAAGTATTATTGGATCATTACAAACAGACTATATCAATAAAGTTTTCTTATGAGATTCGACATGATGTATTGTAAACAACATGATACCCCTGTGTCTAAGGGAGACAAGGCTAGTCTCAAATAGTGTCATTTTCTAATAATTCAAAGTAGGAGGAAATTCATAAGATTCCATCTGATTCATTTATTGGGAGTCTAATGTGTGCTTAGGTTTGTACACGCCTGGTTATTGTGTACATTTCTGTTAGGTTGAGTAGATTCTTAAAAGATCCTGGAAAGGGTCATTTGGTTGCAGCCTATTAGGTTATAAAGTACTTACAGAAAACAAAAATATAGGATGCTCACATATATGGAGTCAGAAAAGTTAGAGATCATTCTGTATACTGACTTAGATTTTGGTGGATGTAAAGATACATTTAAATCCACATAAGGTTGTGTCTTCATTTTGTCAAAAGAAGTTGTTTTTTCGAAAAGTGCTAAGCAGACACTTATGACTTATTTGACTTTGGAGACAAAATTCGGGGCTTTTGAAGACACTAGTGATGGGATATGGATGCGGAAAATTTATTTCGGGCTGCGAGTTTTTGGTCATATAAGGACCATTAAGGATTCTTGTGATAATAGTTCCGCGGTGTTTTATCCCAACAACGATTGGAATTCATTAATGTCTGAGAACATTGTTATATGATTCCTAGTTGTTAAGCACAGAGTTCAAAATGGACGGGTGTCTATTGAACATATCATGACAAACTCCTTTATTGTGGATCCACTCACTATAGGACAGCCACCCAAGATGTTCTTGAGCATTTTGCTCATAAGGGTGTCATGTCAGTTAAGGATGTTTAGGTTTAGTGGGAGTTTTTAATTGATAATGTTTGCTTCGATATAGACACATTTTTCAGTTGTTTCAGTTTAAGGTTAAAGTTATGGTTAAAGTTAAAGTTACAGTGATAGTTCTTTTTTCAGAAATTTAAGTTTTGATGTTTTACACTTTGATCTCGATATACGGTTTTGATCTCATTAAGATTAAGGTGGACCAGTTAGAAATGTACATGTTAAGATCACAAGTCATGTTATTTCCATGCTACGCAACCACATCATGATCCATGTCATTCAGTTTTATTAGCATATGTGATCATTGATGGGTCCCATCACGATAGATGTGACGAAGGCCGCTTTGGTCCTATGTTGATGGGATTGATGGACGAGATTGTTATTGATACGTTTTGTAATGACAGCCATGTTGAGCGCTCATTCGGTTATCTTATGACATACAATTATAAAGTTACACATATAGCCCAAGTGGGAGATTGTTGGATCATATATCCAACGTTGGGCTTATATGTGAAATAATTGTTATGTCGTAGACTGTCAATAAATGTTAGTCCGTTTTAAAGTAATCTACTACGGTTATAATTATTGGACTGGAACGTATCGCTAGGGTGTGGACCTTTAATGTGTAGAAACTCGGAGGTAATTTCTAATTTTATGATGGGTAAAATTGGAAAGACCTAATAAATATTTTACTATATAATGGTGGGTTATGGTCCCTAGGTCATACACTTTTCCCACACTCTTTTGACCCCATTATCACTAGAGAAAAATACAGAGAACACAAAAGGGTTCTTCTGACAAGAAACGGGAGGTGTAGAGATCTGGAAGATCGATCCTACAATATCTACAGAGTCTTCCGCTGCTATGGATTCAGGTACGTTTACAGTTTACTTCTTGTTTTGATTCTTGGTAGTTTAGCATTGATCATGGATTGAAGTGATTCATATCACATAAAGTTAGATCCAACATTATTGACTTCTTTGGCATTCTTTCCTCTACCCCGCCACCTAGGACTGTCCTACATCGTAGAGCATCATCTTCAGCCGCCGCCACCTCAAGTTCTGCACCACCTCCCGGATTTGAGCATGGAGTCGACTGGGGGGTGATTCCGATGAGGACTAGCTTTTATTTCTTTTTATTGTTGTTTTCCATTTTTGTTGTTTTTATGTTATTTTCCTTTCCTATTTAGTAAATGTAGCATAATATTTCTAATTTAATGATTTTGTCGGCTTAAATTGTTTTGGAGTTATTTATTTTCTCTTTTACTGCCGTGCTTTTATTATACAGTTTCTTGTCACCACTATTCTTCTTGGTTTTTTCTTGAGTTACTTAGCACAGATTCTTCATGGACTACTTGCATGAGCCCGATAATTTATACGACGATCTGATTCTTCTTTGGTTCCGCCCTTAACCGAAGCTAAGTTCCTTTTTTTATTTCTCATCTTACACATTGGGGACAATGTTTCGATTAAGTGGGGGGTAGAGGAACGTGACTTACCTTTTTAGCATTATATTCCATGAATTGCAAGATTGTCTAGATTCTCTTTGATGCATGATTCACCACTTAGACATTGATTCTTTTCGACAGAATTTCAAAAAATAATGATATCTTTGAACTTTTCGAGTTAATTGACTTCACATTTGTTTTACTTTGCACGAGTAAGAGAAAGTGTCCACTGGTGGCGTATTAAGCGCATATTCTGTTATGAGCCACCATTTTAAGCATGTATAACTCACTTCCCTTGGTGTGTAGTCGATAGCATATTACTTTGACTAGAGTTGACCTGGCTTTATCACGAATCATGTTTCACCAACGCTTAGAAAGGCAATGGAATTTTGGATTCGGTAGTTTATCATGAGTGGGGCCGTGACGATAGTTAAATCAATGAGAGTTCACCTGCCAAGAAAGAGAAGTGCATTGAAATATATACATCTATATTCTCTTTGGCAATAGCTTAGTCGATGGAGCGTAAGACGCACGAATTCTGCATAGACCGATAAACGTGAGCCTAAGAGTAATATATGCTTGTTTCTTGATCTGCCTTGACAGCTTAATTAATTAATAAATAACATGTTTGAGACTGGTTAGTTCGACTACAGGTTGACGTAAATTTGAGATTGTCTGCATTTCTAAGCGGTTGTGAAAGTTATTGCACACACATATTGGCTCATGACGTGAATAGTTTTTAGTATGTTACTGATGGATATGAGTGGCATGATCTTGATATTGGCTTAGTAAGGCATAGTTGTTTTTAATTACCTTGTACATTGATCAGAGTGTTATTTTCTTTTCGCCTTTTTGCTCGGGACGATCAAAATCTAAGTGGGGGGTAGTTGATGACACTCTAAATGGAACCAATATTTATATCCATATACACAATTCTGCTCAAGAAAGTATAGATAGGCTCATTATTGCTTAGAATATGTGTTAAATGCTATGTGAGTGTTTCCAGGATCGTAATTCTGCATCTATGCTATTTTCCTGAGTTTTGGTACTGTTTGTCTCGTTTTGTGCATTTTATAGGATGTACCGAATCTGGAGCATTGTAGAATGGATCTGGACCAAAAGGAATGCATTGGGCTGAGTGATTGAAGTCCAAGAAGAAGCCTGCAGAAGAAAAAGAAGAATAGAAGGCCCGGTAACCCGAGGGTGAGGCCCGGTAAACCGGCGACTTATTCAACACGAATTAATTCTGCCGCATTGTCTAAGTCAGTTAGGGTTTTAGAGAGTCTTAAGTCGGTCATTGTATCTATATAAGGCCGCATTATCAGATTTTGTATAAGTCTTCATAGTTGATTATCAATTCTTGAAATACATTATATATTTTGATGAAATAAAGTTTTCTTGAGCTTTGGAGAGTTGTTTTTTGGTTTCCTCCCTTCTTCCATCATCTCTAGCTTGAAAAGATCGAGCTAGATCTCCATTGTCGAAGGTATGAATCTTTGAACGTTCCTTTATTGTTTTCAATATGGTAGATCTGTTCGTATTTATGTGTTTTAGTAAATCAACATGTTTAACAACCCCATAATTTACTTATTTTAATCGTACTGAGCAATGTAGATCCCAAAATTAGGAAAAGCCTCCCTCGGTAACCCGGAGGTCTATACCGGTTTACCGAGGCATATTTTAGAAAACCTAAACTGGGATTCACTACAGCTACGTTGATCGGCAGAAATAATTAAAACGAGTAATAGGTCTGGCCAATCTAGTATTCGTAATTCGTAAATTAACATGAAGGACCGCAAGTGAAGTGTTAATTAGGACATAGTCTTGATGGACTCTAGGAACGTGCTGGTCAATGTCGACAGCTGTCTAGGCGGGTTAGCGGTATGAGGTAACGCTCAATATCGGCAGTTCTATTTCTTTATGCGTATAGGCTATTACGGACAAATTAAGGAGGGTAGCTTACGTATAGATTGTCTACTGTCATTGTCGGAGTAGATAGGAGTAGGAATTGCACCTGTAGCTGATAAATATGATAATAATCATTAGAAGATCGTGATTAGTCTAAGGAAATTATGTGGAGAAGTAAACATAATGATTAGCTAATCCAAGTTAGTAGATCGGTGAGGAGAGGGAGAGGTATACCATGTTTGTTTTCTTTTATATTATTGTTGGTCAATGACCGCCTATATGTTGCTTCTTAATTAGGTTAGAATCGTTTATGTGTATAAGTTGCATTATCTCTGTAGGATCGACCGTGACTCGCATTTACTATACTACGATGTACCTAGTATTCTTGCTAGTAATATCGACATTAGTGACTTACACGCGATCAGGATAGTCAGCGGTAGCAGGTGGCACTGTCATGTCATCACTTCTGCCTTAATGTTTTTTGAAATACGAGGCATCTCCTGCCCATTTCAAGGGACGGTTCTTGAGGACAGGTTGTGGTTTATAGCCTCCTGTCATATCAATCGTTCCATTACGTTTTTCGCACTGTTATATCTGACGATTTTCACCGTAAGCGTTCATTTCTTCTTTTCTCCGTTTAGACCTTACTTTCTGCTATTTTCTTTGATGGTGAAGGCTAGAGGTTCGAGTCCCACGAGTATTTCTATAGAAAATTCCCTGGAAAAGGAGAACGGTCTAGAGGTGGAGGATGCTTCGACAGATTTAGCCGGTGTTTCCTTCTACCTTCAATCTGGAACTTTTGACCCGGAAACCCATCTATGGATTCAGGAGGGCATTGAATGCCTCATGGGAAGCTTCCGGAGAGCCTCCGTCCTCGCTGGACACAGCATGTACTACTTATGTCAAGAATACAACATAAACAGGGGAATTTATACTCATATGCTCCCGGCAGAACCTCGACCGTACGCATGTCATCCTCCGGAGGGGTTTGGCACTATTTAAGAGAGCCAGTTAAAGGGCCGATTGCGACAACCCTGGTGCCATGTGTTAGGAAATCTATGCGGGGACGTAACAAAATTTAAAATTTATTTCCTTTTAACCAGGATCGACTTCGTTTAACACAATAAACATGTTAAGTTAGTAGACGGTCATTACCTCGGTTGATTTAAAATATCGAAGCTTTGCCGTCTGGGAGAGTAGTAGTGCACGTAAGCTGTGTTGAAATAGTGTCCTAAACCCAATCGGGTTGGACCGATCCGACCGGGTTGGACCAATCCGACCGGGTCGGATTATTTCTACAATTTCTTTATGTTTATACATATATATTAAATGGCTTTTCTATTGTCATATGCTTTTTCTTTTAAAGAACAAATTATGAATTGTTATATGATAACGTCCTTAGTATTAAACTCTGATAGAGAAACCATGATAGGCGATTATGGTTGATGAGATCTCTAATCACTTTAATAAGTTTGATACTTAAATGTCTCTAGGCTGATGTACTATTACACAGGGCATTGATAGTATGAATAGGCTAGCACGTATTAGATGTCTTATGTCTTAAAGGGTAGGGATAGATCTCTTCTATCAAAGTGTAGAGACACTTGGACTGTACGTGGACGTGTATTAGAGAATGCGTACGTTAGACTGACCCACTTACATTAAATGTCGCACTATGTGGCAATTGTGTAATTTTCTTTAGACCGGAGTCTTCATGGCATCACGGTGTGGATTGTCATGCTTTGACACTATTGAGATTTCCCCTATCCACGAGGCGATCATGCAGTAGTGATTGGGTGTGATACTGAAGCATGCGGAGTATACATGTTAGTTCGTCCGGGAACCACGTATCCTATGATTGGGATTGAATATGCGAAATGGACTTACAAGGAATGTCTAGCTCTCGTGAATCTTTGCAAAGTGGGAGTAAATGTGTTATTCCGAGAGAGCATGATATCAAGATTATTAGATATGATAGTTAATGTATTGACACTCGAGATACGATCGTATGGATATTATTACTGCGGAAGGATTGTAAGTTACATGGTAACTGTTTCACATGAAAGGTAGTAGTCATTGTTAGGAACATTTTATTATGTTTTGATTATGGCCATACTAGCTGTTATAGAAAGCCTAAAATAAGTTAGAATTCTCTGTATAAGTATTTACTTAGAGTCTGACATGTTGTATAAGTTGAGTCAGACAAGTATTGGACTAGTTGGTAGGACGGCTAAGTAAAAACAGATACCTGGCAGAGTGAAGCCAGCCAAGTACCAACAAAGATGTATAAAGACACTATGGTCTAACTTATAACCAAGGAAGTCTGTGATGACCTTGGATAAGTCTGAGTAATGAAATACATTGTCAAATATGGTGTACACTGATCTCACCCAAATCAAGGATCAGTGAAGTACAATAAGTACTCGAAAGAATGACAGAAAACAACAATGTAGTAAACCAGCAAAGTAAACTGACTTTCGGCTGAGTAAAGACAGAGCAGTGAAGGAAGAACCAAGCCAAGTCAAAAGGAATCACTTAACCGTTCAGGGAAACGATCAAGTAAACTTTACTCATTCAAATTTCAAATGATGAAGATCAAGCATTAAATGCACAATCAAATAAGGATCAATCAAGGACGGATTTTCTGATAAACGTTTGAGGAAAAAATCCGATCACTGAAATCAAGGAGAATATTATTAAGGGGGAATCAAGAATTAAATCAAGGATTATTCTCCACATTAAATAGCCAACTGACGGAAATTCAAATCAAGGATTATCAAGGCTATAAATAGAAGGCACTGACAGAAAAGAAAAACAATGATTAAGTCCGAAAAAATACAAGCAGAAACTCTGTCAAAGTAAAAAGCCTTCCATTTGTACTAAAAGAAAATATCTAGAGATCAACTCAGGAATCAGAACTTCAAATTGAAAATCAAGCTCTGAGATTGATCTACAAATTTGTGAATCCAATTCACTTCAACTGAGGCAATTGAATCAGAGGAATCTGAGAAGGAGTTGCTACCTTTGTGAGAGCTGCTGAAAGATTTGTTCTCAATGAGCAGTGATAGAGACTGAGTCACTGAGCTTTTAAAGCTAGAGAGTGATAGTCTTGAAGATTGTGAATCTTGTGTAGTCAAGGACAATCGTACTATTGTATCTGTGAAAACAATAGTGAATTCCTCCAATCATCACAGGAGAAGGGTGGATTATGGGATTACCCCACCCTGAACCACTATAAACCTTTGTGTCTATTTACTTTCAGCAATTTACCTTACAGCACATTATTTCATCATACACTCTATATCTGTGATTGCATAAACTGCTTTGAAACAACATTTTAAGAAGGGACTCATCCGCTGCCCAAAAGCTTTTAAATACAAGAAAAGTTTTTGAAATTCCACTATAGTCATTCACTCCCCCCCCCCCGACTGTAGTTTTACCCTTCTCTGGGACCTACAGTCATTGCATTTGACTCTTCCGATGATTGGGGGTCACGGTGTGTTGCTAGATTCTATCCCGTGAACGTTAGGTATGAAGGGCATTTTCGTAATTTGCACTTTGTGCCTACAGCCAACATATTCGAAATCCTATCGGCTCACACACATAAGAACATCTAGCCGGATTAAAATGTGGTTATAGTAGATAACCAAAGAAAGAAAGAATTTATCTCGTACTATAACGGTTATAGTGGTAAATTAATCTGGTGGTATTTATTTATTATGAATAAATATAATAAAAGATATTAATTATGGTGATTAATTATATATATGTATTTAGATACATATTTTGAAAATATATATGAGGCCAGTGCACTAATTGCACCCCAGCAAAGTAAAACAGTTGATGCAAACAACAAAGAGTCACAGGAGCTGAAGGAACAGGTAGCTATACTGGTAAAACTTTTTGACAGGTTTAGCAAGAAGAAGCAATTCAAAGGAGGATCATTATCATACAAGAAGTCTAGCATAAGCAAAGACATGAAGATAAAGGATGATGAATACAGATGCTTCAACTGCAAGAAAAAAGGTCATTTCAAGGCTAATTTCCATGAAGAAAAAGACAAAGATGAGGATAAAAATAAATACAAGACAATTGATAAGAGAAAAAGCAAGAAGGCACTCAAAGCTGAAACTAGCAGTGAAAAGAATGAAGAATCATCTGAAAATGATTCCGGAGATGATGATGAAGCTGATAGCTCAGACAATGAAAAAGATTACCTATGCCTTATGGCTAAAGAATCTAATGATACTGAGGTAACATTCAGCTCACACTCATCATCTAGAGCATCCACATCTGACACTGCACAATCTTCTATTCTTCCACTAGATTCTGCAAACCTAATCCAAAATCTCATGAGCAAATATGTAGAAATTGAGATGAATCATGAAATTCTGGAACAGGAATGTGAGAATCTAAGAAAGGAAAATAAAATATTAAAGAAAGAACTGGAAAAAGTAAAAGCTGAACAAACTAGTAAGGAGATCCACTCACCTGATCAACAAGCAGCAGATGATCACCGATCCAATGTTGAAAGACCAGTTCAGAAAATCTTCCTACCAGTTAAGATCATCACTGCACTGTTAGGAAATCTACGCGGGAACGCAGCGGAATTTAAAATTTTATTTTCTTTTAACCAGGATCGACTTCGTTTAAGCAATAAACAAACGAGTTAGTAGACGGTGGTTACCTTGGTTGATCTAAAAGATCGATGCTTTGACCGTCTAAGGAGAGTAGTTCTGCATAGATCCGCCCAAGTGTTCGGCCTCTACCGCTAGTCCACACGAACAGCCCGCCGGAATCCTATCATGGATCGCTATTTGAAAACTCCGGTTGCTAGACCGGCCTTTTTCCCCTCTCTCCAACTCTCTATAGGATACTCTCTATTTTACACAAGAACTATTAGTTCTTGGAATTGTGATGTACAAAAGAGCTTGACACCCACCTCTTATTTATAGTAGAAGTGGCGCCATATCTATGTGTGGAGGAGAAGAAAACCTTTTTCCAATAAAATAAGGAAAATATAATTCATTGATTTATCTCATTTATTATAATATCTCATATTAAATAAATCTAGGATATTGTCAATATCTCATATTAAATATTTCCAAGATATTGTCAATATCTAATATTGACTATCTTTATTTTATTACCATAAATCAATTTACACATGTGTATATATCACAGATATATTGTTACACAAATAAATCCATTTATATATATATATATTACATACATGCGCATGCATAGTGCCAAACACTTTTGCACACACGCACACATAAGTATTATTTATATATATATATTAATATCTAATATTAATATTTGGTAATACCATTAATTAAATTGCACAACTCAAGTGTATCTTATACACTCCAAAATTGCGCCACCTTTAGCCAATATTTTGGCATCTGGAATATTCTTTAATTAATGTAATATTATTAATATCTTGTATTTAATTTATTCATAATAAATAAATACCACCATATTAATTTACCACTATAACCTTTATAGTCTCGAGATAAACTTTCCTTATTTGGTTATCATCTATAACCACATTTTAATCCGGCTAGATGTTCCTATGTGTGTGACCCGATAGGCTTCCGAATACGTTGGCCGTAGACACAAAGTGCAAATTACGAAAATTCCCTTCATGCCTAACGATCACGGGATAGCGTCTAGCAACACACCGTGACCCCCAATCATCGGAAGAGTCAAATGCAATGACTACTACCTTTCATTTGAAGCGATTACCGTTTAACTTACAATCCTATCATTTGTAATAATATCCATACGGTCGTTAGTCGAGAGTCAAAACATCAACGACCGTATCTTATAATCTGGATATCATGCTCTCTCAAAGTAACTCGTTTACTCCCACTTTGCAAAGATTCACGAGAGTAAGACATTCCTTATAAGAAGGCCATTTCGGATATTCGATCACAATCATAGGATACGCGATTCCCGGACGACCAATCATGTATACTCAGCATGCTTCAGTATCATACCTAATCACTACCACATGATCGCCCGTGGCTAGGGGAAACCTCAATAGTGTCAAAGCATGACAATCCACACCGCGATGCCATGAAGACTCCGGTCCAAAGGATAATTACACAACCGCCACATAGTGTGACACTTATCCATGTAAATGGGTCAGGCTAACGTACGCATTCTCTAATACACGTCCACGTACAGTCCAAGTGTCTCTACACTTAGATAGACGAGATCTATCCCTGCCCTTAAATACAGAAGACATCTAATACATGCTAGCCTGTTCATACTATCAATGTCATGTTTAATAGTACATCAGCCTAGTGACATTTAAGTATCAAACTTATTAAAGTGATTAGAGATCTCACCAACCATAATCTCCTATCATGGTTTCTCTACCACAGTTTAATACTAAGTACGTTATCATATAACAATTCATAATTGGTTCTTTAAAAGAACATATATATGACAACAGAAAAGCCATTTAATATATGTATAAACATAAACAAATAGTAGAAATGATCCGAACCGGTCAGATCCGGTCCAACCTGATTGGGTTTAGGACACTATTCCAACAATCTCCCACTTGGCCTAAAACCAATCACTCGTACACACAAGACCAATTTGAAACACAAGAATCTCATGCAATACTCGCAACCTGCCCTAGCCATAAACGGATCGCTATCCGTGGGGACTCAGACTACTTCATATCATGTTCCAAGTGATCAAGTCAAAGGAACCACCTTAACACACACATGAATCTCTGACGAGACCCTGGTCCTTGCTCCAAGCAATGAATCCACTTACTATATCAACTATATAGAAAAGGTGGAAGAACCGTATAAGGTTCAAGAATGAACCTTCTAGATCCATGTACTACTCCCGCTGCGCCTCTAAGGCACTACTGTGTTTTGGCCTAGTTGTAGAATTTATAGTGACCCATCGCTAAGACATTTCCAGCTCACTGTATCACTTAATCAAAGTGATTGCAAACCCAGACTGTAGCTCCCACTTGCCTTCATAAGACCTAGGATTTACGTCTGTATATCTACGTTTATTTAATTCCAAGTTTAGACAAACTAGGAAACCATCCTTAACTTGTTTAAGGATATTCTCGACATTCACCAGATTTACTTTCATACTTGCTCATGACTGTCCATGGACTATGAACATCCGGCATTACCTTTATGATGATTTCTATCGCAGTAGCGAAGGAAACCTTCCATAAGCATCATCTTTTACCTTATCTTTAGGACTAACGTCCTAACATAGATAGATCTTGAGAACACTGGCCAGCAGTATCCCTGTCGCGATCTATGCTAAACTCCTTTTAGCATCACATCTATATAGGTAAACTATAATCTAACAGTCATTAAATCTATCGCTATAGATTCTTATTTCCAAAATTAAGAACTGCCAATCCAAGTGCTTTCGTAAAAACCTTGAATTACCAAACATTAATTGACTGTGACATAGGGTGACAATTCTCGAGAGAGATATCCAATACCTTACTCGAAAATCGTAACACACTCCCACTATTCATATTGCACATGGGGCATATCCTTCTTTTGACTAAATCAAACTCCTTTAATTATCTAACAAAGAAATCGTCTAGAGAAACTTGTTTGAGTCCATAAATGGATCTCGTGGGCTTACATATCATGTCATCGTCTATGAACATCGAGCTATCTGCCCAACGTCTTCAACACTATCATATAGTCATGATACGAAGTTATAACAAGCATAGTCTGAATAGAACTGGGCACACCTGGCAGCATAAAGATAATTACAAGGTTTACACCTCATACCCCTCAGCTGTCACTATAGCCTGATGGTAATCATATTACTATCCATGTCAGCCTTTCAGGGACATTCCCCTTAGGTAAGACAGACTAGGTTTACAACCTGGTTGTCACTGATGGAATCTAATTCAGATATTATGGCTCCTAGCCATATCTCTCAATCTTGCCTTTCAAACATTCTTTCATGAGTCGTGAGATATTCATTCTTCAAGATGAACGCGACACTGCAGCCCTTCTTCAGGCTTGAGGTTATCTCTGAGACTTACTGAACTTTTTGTGTGCCTTGAGCAAATGATCTACACCTCATCGCTATGTGGCCTGCGCGCTCATGTTCCATTGGTTGAATATATCTTTTTGGTTCTCAAACTCTTTTGAGATCTGATTCACTCCCACTGTTTCTCTTAGAAGAAACACTTCCTCTAGAAGATAGCATGTTTGGAGACAAACACCTTTTGCTCCGCGGACGAGTAAATAATATCTAGCGTACTTGCTAAGATATTCCACAAAGTTGCATATGTCGTACTAGGCTCCAAGCCCTTTCTGACTTTGCCTATGAAAACTTCAAATCATCGGTTAAGATAGATTCGACATTATCCACTTCCATATCTAATATGGAATTTATTCAACCTTTATTCTTTGGAACTAGGTTAAGTATAAGGGCACTTACCCGAAACAGGTAAGGGATACATCGCATGGCTTGCGTCGCACCTTTATCATATAAAGTGTTATTTCCATTTTGGGTACACAATCTAATTGCGTATCCCAAAGATGGTATCCTTCAAGGAGAATCTTATTCCCCTTTCAGACGACTTACGAAACACCCTTCGTGTATTAATTACTTCAATCCAATTGAAGATTAATTCCTAAGTAGCTCATCAATCTCATATTCGTACTAGCTCGAACTTTTCGGGCTTTCCGAATTATGCACTTCACTGAGTACACTTGACTATTTCTAAAAATAGTCATAGATATTAACAAACAATTATTTGTGGCATTAATTGTCATAAGCCAACAAACATCGGTATGTTTAGGCTTTAGACAATTTTTCTAGAGTTTACGACCCTTTTCATAAAAGGGTATTTTAGTCATCTTTAGATGAGATACGTATTACCCACGTGATTCATAATCATATGGTTCAACATCATCAGAATGACGTTTAATTACACGCTTCCCTTCCAGAGAGACTATGTCTAGAGTAACCACAAATCAAGGATAATAACCATACAAATATTTAGTTGAGATCTCATCACATATATCAACTATATAGTGACATCAATCTAGTATGTTAGATTCAGTGACCTTTCAACTTTATCGGAATAACATTTATTCTTTACAAATTGAATATGTCTACTAAATCCTAACAAATAACTGAAAGCATGTTCTTTATAAGAACCGGAACATAATAACATTTATTTAGTTCCCTTATCAGTTTACTTGATCCAGAATATGGTAAGTGTTACAACGTTTGCTTCACCTTCCATATATGTATTTAATCTTTCTAATTTAATCACACTCGCAAGATATCATATATCTAAGAGTTGACTAGAACTTAGATTGATTTATCTCAACTCACTTGCCTAGAATAGAAACTTCAATAAGTTCTCTATTTGAGCACATGCCCTAACTTTCCTTTTTAATCCTTTAAGCACTTGAGAAATGTTTCTTATTGTAGTCTTCATAAGACTTGAAAACATCACAAGAGCTATGTCTTCAATTTCCTTTTATAAAGAAAATCTAAAGTTTATTAAATAGTTTATTTATCCTTTTGAATCGTATTCAAAACATTGACTATTTAATTAACCTTTAAGCAATGATAGAATTAAGTCGATACTTAAATCTTACAATTTTGAAAACAACCTTTCCAAAATTAGATGTGGTCATTCTTATCCAACGTTTGAATTAATTGTCATCGTATGACTGAATGATCATCTTGGATCGTATCCAATATATGACTAATTCGTTGAAACTTATTTCAAATGATTTAATCATATCATGAGCTTCGCTTTCATTAATAATTAAAGTCGGAGAACCTTTGCATCAATTATGTAATCTCCTTGTCTCTAACTACTATAACGGGATGGCTCATGTCATTGCTTATTTTAAAAGAATTAAAAATACTTAACCATATTTGAGAACGTTTCTCAAAATTAACAGTCATAATTTGGTTTTACTAATCGAGAATAAAACATAAATATAAAGTTTGCTAAAACTACAACATAAAAATGAAAATAAAAGAGTGTTGTTGTGTATACACGCAAAATCAAAAATGGTCTTTTGATTTATGATTTTGCTCCCACTAGTCAACTACTCCCAATTGACTTTCAAGAATCTTTCAAAATTCTTTAGTGGCCAAGATCCCATCTGGTTA
This sequence comes from Gentiana macrophylla, assembly GCA_026214975.1. NCBI lineage: Eukaryota > Viridiplantae > Streptophyta > Magnoliopsida > Gentianales > Gentianaceae > Gentiana > Gentiana macrophylla. The sequence goes on from JAOBSW010001140.1 coordinate 166,455, forward strand.
CCCCGATTCCCGACAAGGGCCGATCAACCGGAATAATTCGAAATGTATGTAACTCTTACCAATCACATCTCTATGTGACTCTTGGTGGTTGACTAGTCAACTCTTTGACAATTTACATCTTTATGTGCTAGTCAACCCCTTGCCTCTAGAATAAGACGGTCCTGACGAGGGCCAATCACCGCAATACTCTAGTAAAGTCATAACCCAATATTCGTGAGATCTCATACGATCATATCTCAATAACGACGATATACCCGTGGTAGGTCAACTCCCGATGAGGGCCGATCAGTTGGATCCGAACAAAGGCTCTTCACCGTCGCTATAATATTGGGAGACAATTTTTCGACTTGATTTTTGTTGTGGAAGTATTTACGTAAATTAATTCACTTAATTAATTTTAATTACGGTCTCATCAAATATATCTATCTCTATAGACATACATCCTACACATTTATCTAGATCGTGCCTAGTCATGCATCTATCGTATCATATAAAATAAATACAAGCACAAAATAAATAAATGCGTAAAGTAACCGGTATGATCATGGACTTTTTCTAGGTGCGGTTTCGAATACAAACTGACGAAATCGCGGGTCATAATCTAAGGGTAGCTGCAACCGCCAATAGGATCTTTAATACTCCATTCTCCAATGGGATCTTTATTTTCTTCTTTCTTTGGTCTTCATCTTCTGCTCCATTCTTGTTACATTTAATTATATCTAATAAATACATCCGCCGCACACGGGGGGAGCTAACGGGAATGGGATAAAATGCAGAAAATAAACTAGGTCACGTTCTTCATAACGGCCTAGGACAATTTTTAAACCAACAGAAAAATTAAATCATTCACATCTATCATATCGGTCGAGTCCATGATCAATCGGGGTCCATATAATCATATTATATCTACTCTATCTAACCCATACAATAACATCTTATGAAAAAGATAAAATTAAAATTTAACTATTTGCGTCTTAATTAATCAATTAACATTTAATCTTTTAAATAATTTTATCCAATCAGTTAACTAATTAATATTTAATTAATTAAATGATTTTAATCGAAATAAAATTAACGATTAATTTTAAACCGATTTTAATTTTAATTTTAATTTTAATTAATTAGAACTATTCCAAAATAAATAAAAATTAAAATTATTTCTCTTTTGTTTCTTTCCTTTTGATTCGTAATCAAAGGGATGCATTGTTTTCTAAACCAAATTTGGCTTAAGCTCGCCACTTTCCAAAATCAAAATTTTGAAGTGGCTAAAGCTAAGCCTTTACAAATCAAATATTTGAAAAGGGCCTAGGCCTATTCCAAATCAAATATTTGGAAAGGCCAAATAATTTTGGTTTAGGCCTGGCCACTTTCCAAAAACAAAATTTTGGAAGTGGCCTAGGCCTAGACTTTTACCCAAATCAAATCTTTGGAAAGGGTCTAGGCCTATTCCAAATCAAATATTTGGAAAGGCCAATATTATTTTAATGCCATGTGGCATCCCAATGACCCAAACTATTTGAATAATTGGTTAGCCACATGACACAACTAAACAAAAGAGATATTAATTACAACTATGAACAATATTGAATCACAAATACACAAAACAAAAACCAGGGACCAACACATCACACCAGCAGCCGCCGGCAGCCCGGAGGCCGCCGCCGGTGATCAGATGGTGGTGGTGCCGCCGCCGATCGGCCGAGCACCACCAAGGCCGCCCCTTTTTTTTTCTTTCGTGTATCAATTTTGCAAATCAAAAATCTTTCATCTTTTAATTACGTGATTTAAACGATAAAATTAACTACGCAATTTAACATGCTTATTGCTTAAGCTTGAAGCTTTCTCTGATACCACTGTTAGGAAATCTACGCGGGAACGCAGCGGAATTTAAAATTTTATTTCCTTTTAACCAGGATCGACTTCGTTTAAGCAATAAACAAACGAGTTAGTAGATGGTGGTTACCTTGGTTGATCTAAAAGATCGACGCTTTGACCGTCTAAGGAGGTAGTTCTGCATAGAGCCGCCCAAGTGTTCGGCCTCTACCGCTAGTCCACACGAACAGCCCGCCGGAATCCCATCATGGATTGCTATTTGAAAACTCCGGTTGCTAGACCGGCCTTTTTCCACTCTCTCCAACTCTCTATAGGATGCTCTCTATTTTACACAAGAACTATTAGTTCTTGAAATTGTGATGTACAAAGGAGCTTGACACCCACCTCTTATTTATAGTAGAAGTGGCGCCATATCTATGTGTGGAGGAGAAGAAAACATTTTTCCAATAAAATAAGGAAAATATAATTGATTGATTTATCTCATTTATTATAATATCTCATATTAAATAAATCGAGGATATTGTCAATATCTCATATTAAATATTTCCAAGATATTGTCAATATCGAATATTGACTATCTTTATTTTATTACCATAAATCAATTTACACATGTGTATATATCACATATATATTGTTACACATATAAATCCATTTATATATATATATATATATATATATATATATATATATATATATATATATATATATATATATATATATATATATTACATACATACGCATGCATAGTGCCAAACACTTTTGCACACACGCACACATAAGTATTATTTATATATATATTGATATCTAATATTAATATTTGGTAATACCATTAATTAAATTGCACAACTCAAGTGTATCTTATACACTCCAAAATTGCGCCACCTTTAGCCAATATTTGGCATCCGGAATATTCTTTAATTAATGTAATATTATTAATATCTTGTATTTAATTTATTCATAATAAATAAATACCACCATATTAATTTACCACTATAACCTTTATAGTCTCGAGATAAACTTTCCTTATTTGGTTATTATCTATAACCACATTTTAATCCGGCTAGATGTTCTTATGTGTGTGACCCGATAGGCTTCTGAATATGTTGGCCGTAGACACAAAGTGCAAATTACGAAAATGCCCTTCATGCCTAACGATCACGGGATAGCGTCTAGAAACACACCGTGACCCCCAATCATCGGAAGAGTCAAATGCAATGACTACTACCTTTCATGTGAAACAGTTACCGTGTAACTTACAAGCCTGTCGCTGTAATAATATCCATACGGTCGTTAGTCGAGTGTCAAAACATCAACGACCGTATCTTATAATCTGGATATCATGCTCTCTCGAAGTAACTCATTTACTCCCACTTTGCAAAGATTCACGAGTGTAAGACATT